>DWMG01001077.1:0-16337 GCA_018244855.1 Elbella merops
ATTGTTTGACTCGACAATGCAGAAGATTCGTACATGTTGTAGTGATCGACTGGTGGACTGTATCACATATCTAGTATGTAAAATAGTGTTGTATGAACTGGACTAGATCAATACTGGCTGCTTATAATTTATCACAGAATCTAAAAATCCGAATAAAATATTTAGGATGATTATCGCAGCGTGGATTATGGTTCAAGGGATTTCTTAAACATTTCCACTTTCAAACCTATAACGCCCCCTACCTTGTTCTGCAAGTATCTTTAGATGATTACCCACTTACCGTCTAACGACACATCTGCCCGCTTAGTGGGTTAAGTGGTTACACAATTTCTTCGATTCTAGATTCTTGTTTTCATTAACTATCTAGCCTCTCACGAGTTTTATAACTATTAATGTATCAGATAGTCTCTCCAGTTTCACTTATCGCTGTGTTCGTTTGTGTGCAGTTGCATTAATTAATGCACAGCAGTTGTTGCGCCCACGCACACCAGTAGAAAGTACGGCCCTCACTCGTTACACCCTATCTCTACCTATAACCAGCTACTGCAAATTAACTCATGTTATTAACAACAAGTACATAAATACAGAAACAGTTGCGGACGATACTTGAAATTGCAATGCTTAGGTACAGTGCAAAGGAGATCATAAATCTTGAGTATCCTTTTGAGATTCTTCCAATAATGGAATATTTACTATTTGGTGTCCGTGCACAGAGTTACACTTGAAATCTAAAGCAGTCTATGATTGAAAGACACACCCAAAAAAGGAACATGTATCCGGATTTGCCAAATATCATATGTACAGTCCGAGAGCGACCAAATCTCACTTTTCAAAGTAGCCATTACTCACACGCTTATCGTTATGGGGCACGAAATGTCACTTGAGTGTAAATAAATAATGAATTGAATTAAGAACACATGTTGCGGATTCGACTTATGTCTTTGTTTGAAAAGCTTAATAATGACGGACGAGTTTCGACCGTACCTGTCGGCTTAGTGATGTACATAATTAATGAAGGACGCCGAATTGAAAAGTTTCGGGCGACATTTGAGTGTATCGGGGGTAAGCGAGCGGTCGCTGTTGTAATGACGACTGCTGCTCGGATCTGCGTTGATGTCTTCATTTTTTGTCCGATACCATCTTTTACGATCAGCCGCAAAACTGAACCGGAACAAGGAAAATTATTCAGCGAACCGAACGTCTGCATTTAACTGTCGTGTGTATTCATAACTTTTGTATTGTTCGTTTCCTTTACATCTCTATCGTTACATTTACAATGTATAATGTATCGATACAAAATAAAGTTTTAATACACTTGAGCAACAATATAAACGGACAACCATAAAAGCTCTATTATAGTCTGCGTTGTATGATATATTGTTCAATCGAGGTTTGTAGATCAATAAAATGTTAAATACAATTCATGTTTTTCAACTAAGCTTTCGTAACGCCGCGATCACGTAAATGTCATCGCGACATTCTCAATAAATTAATTGTAAAATTATTGTAATATTGACGTGATTGGTTTTTTAAAAGTAATAATAATGCCAAAGACTCGAATGGCTTTCTACTTCAAACTTGATTGAGCCATTATACTGTCTAGTATGAAACAGTTCGTTGTGGTCACGGCTGGTTCGGGACGGACAGCGCCGCGCTCCGTCCTAGTGAATCACAAGTATTGGTGCTGCGTCGATCGATTTTATCGATAAAAGTGAAAACGATATCGGTGTTCTCGCCTGTTGTCTAGGGATGCTAGAACAATTTATTTTATTTTCGAACAATGTACATTGCATTTATTTTCTTCTCAGGAGGATTAATACACGTATTTTTTAAGGATTAATAATTCATAATCTATATATAACCTTTGAATAGCCGTGAGCTTCAATTTTCTGCTATAAAATCATACATACATATGGATATCGACAATTAATAATGCCACATATTAAAATGTAAAAAATGAATCCTTTATCAATGTTCTGCTACATGATTGCAGTGAAGTATAGTGATCTGGATCGAAGTGGTATTTATTCAGTTTAAATGTGGATGATTTTAAAGATTACAGAAATTATTCGTTGTTGGCTGGCAACCCTGCGTGCTACTCTTAACGGTTGATTATTCGCGTACTTATACGGTCAACGGAGATCTTATCGATAGAAAAGTTTAAACACTACTGTTCTGTTTTAACTTAAAAGGACTTTCGTAGTATCCAGTCTTTATAGGTGGAAATGGGTCTAATGGTCTTATTTGGTTCGTTAGGTGTTTGTTGCTTAAGATAGGAATGCGGTGTATCGCTCTATTCACTGGAACGGATTAGACTTTTAGCTTAAGTATATTTATAAAGAAATTATGTCGTTGGCTCAATGCTTAGGCAATCTGACTGATCACCTAGAAGGTTGTAGGCTCGATTTCCTACCAGATCTAGTATTCTTGTAATGTGCATGAGTGTCCCAAGACATAATTGTCATCAATTAGTCCTAGATACTTAGAATATTTTTTTAATAATACAGTATTGAAATAACGAAGTTTACTGTAGCAATTAGTGCCCAAAAACGCAACGCGATCGTTTATAAAAATATCCCCTCAGTAATTGCCACTTATTAAAATCTTTCTCTGCAAGTTTCGAAGATGCTGTGACATTTAACTGGTACCAAGTCACGATCACATAATTAGCCTTATTCTCATCGTGTCGTTTAATATAATTTATCGAGAGTGCCAGCCGTTAAAATGGCGGCCCTCGTTTTATTGATTTCGATCATCATCGCAAACCCCGTGACCCATTTGCCGGTCGCGAGTCACACGAAACGTGTCAAAAGTAAATCGTAAACGGACTCGAATCGGAACCAGTTGTGAATGTGTGTATGTGTGACGATAACATCGTGACTGGACTCGCGACGACCGCATTAACATATTAACGCGTACGGACCAACGAGGGCGGCTGCCAACTCAATATTGCATATTATCGACATGCCCTCATCGACTGTCGCACCTCCCTACTCCCACACTCTTATTCATTCAATGCAACGCACGATAGTCCCACTGATGGTCAAAGGCAGTACTCCTCAGTAAAGGGTTAAGTCATCAGGTTAGCTCATTACTAAGTCATCAGATATACTGATAACATATTGCTTATCAACCTCTTTGCTTAAAACATTTTAAACCATCTAGATGCTAAACTACTTAAAAATACAGCCACTCGCAATCGTGTGAAAATAAATGAAATTTTTCATTAATTTCTGGATTGTTTTCATTCAATTATCGAAATGCTGTTTCATTTTTTCATGTTTTTGTACAAATGTTAATTATGCACATGTTTATATAATTTTGTTATATAATTTTGCTACGAGATACTCAAAGAGTCACCTCCGGCCAATATCTCTCTCGAGGCGATATATAACTTTGTGTAGCAATGTAATTCTTGCGAGGGACATTTTCTAGTGCATTAGTAACGCTTAGCGGCTGAGCCAATAGACCACTCTTACACCGCCGTTCAGATAAGATTGTCCAATAACATAAACAAACTCTATCTTAATGTTTTTATTATTGGAAAGTCATTAGCTGATAATTGCGCCACATTTATATAGCAGTCGGTAAGGTGATAGGAAAACTTGAAGTTTATTTTGCATTTGTCAACCGCAAGAGCCATTAACGTAACGTGATTTTTTATAAGCAAATACATATACGTATGTGTGTTCGAAGATAGTCTTTCCGCCTGGTCGTAATTATTGATAGTACTCCTTTCTCTTTCTTAATTATTTTATAGATTTTGCAGTAAGCGTTAATTATTACGATCTTAAATTTCTACTTGAATGGTACCTATATACTTACTTTCTACATTTTTTATGGCAACATTATCATTTTCATTTATATTATAGATTGTAGTAATAGATTTTGTTAGGAACAGATTTGTAACTTAATGCGAAAATAAATCGCGAGACAAACAAATAGATAGATACAGATCTCGTGTCGCGCGCTAGTGATAAAATATCCGAGTGATCCCCGAGGCAGATTCTTCAAGCGCGGCCCACGCCCGGCGCTCGTGTAATGTGTACACGGGAACTGTATCCCTTCCGCGATCCCAACATCCTTATCGAATCGTCGTTTGTGTTCGCTTTGCTGGCTCGCGAGGGTAGAGCTCTTCGTTTTGTTTCTTCGTTGAACTCTCGGCGCTGTTGTCGTTGTAAAACATCGACCGCGAGGACAGTACGATCCATCGCTCGATCTCCAATGTATCAACTCCCACGCTTCTATGGTGGAGACATCAAAGAAGTTATGTAACTCATTGTTTATCGTACTTCTTACATTCATAAATAATTTATATTGTACACTATTATACTGTGGAAAAATTATAAATATAAGTGGTATATACTTACGTATAATATTAGGTTAAAATGATTCCAAGCAATTAATTACCTGTTTCATGTATTGTAGAAATCAAGCAGTCCGTTTTGATGTAGTGTTCCTATAAATGACATACAGGTAGACTTGGGTTTTATATTACAGGTTATCAAGAAGAGAAGTTAACTAAATATACAATAAGTTTGATTCCAAAGAGTAACATTATTTTGTTTGTAATATGTAAAGTCAATAATTAAAGCTATGCATTGTTTGGGATTTTGCGATTAAATTCATTGTAAGGAGGCCTAGACGCCTAAGATTCCGCAATATACTCAGAGACGTGTGAAGTATACCAGTCGGCAGCGGGTCATCTTCGTTAACTTACAACTTTAAACCTAATCACGCCTAACGGAAATGTGTCCAGGAGTGCAACGATAAAGGAGTTGATGAGAGATATATAAAATTCTATAAATTTGTACGAATTATTTAAATGTTATTCATCGAACACAGCAAAAGTAATGATTATTTTCATATTATTCATGTATTACGTCAATTACATGAAGTTATATTAAACCATTAGTAGCTCGTGGAATATAACCTTAATGGTATTTCGTACGAAACCGGAAAAACGGATTGCAATAGAAAGTTGCGTGCGCTATCAAAATATGCCAAAAGCGACACACCGGCTAACCTTTGCGCCGCAAAACGCTGCGATTTATTGTGCTCACGTCCGCGCGCCGAGCGCGGCTCGTTAGACGGCGACGTGGGGTCGGACGGACCCCGCTCCGAACGAACAATCCTCGTTCGTGGACGTGGGGTCGGATGGACCACGCAATCCAAACAAACCCGCTTCGTTCGTGGACGAGCGGTTGGATGGATCGCTCGCTCCACACAGACCTGTTTCGTTTATAACACCTGCCTAACGGAATTATTTACATAACCCTACACATGGTAATGATTAATTAAAGTTGTAGGAAATATCGTAAGAAAACTTGCCCAATTTAGATCTCTACGTGTTTTCTTTGAGGCGTGCGAACTTTGCCAATCTGCATTTGTCCAGCGTCGCACTATGACTCTAACCCTTGTCATAAAATGAGACAAGATCTTTTCCAACAGCGAAAGAGTGAAAATGTTGTTGAGCATAGTGATTAAATAAAAAAATGAGAAACTTACAACGGACATTTTATTATTACGGTATAGCTGTAAACTGAACGGTCCGATAATAAGATGCATATGTATATAAATGATTATTAATTTGTTTCTCATTAATGCGCATAAAACATTCGATGGCCGTCTATATGTATTATGTAAATGACCGTTTTGTTTCTCTTCAGGCGTTCGCTGTCAAATGAGTTGTGACACTGTTCGCTTAATTCGTATGACACGCGCACTCGTGTCCACTCCGATCACTACATGGTTTTAAGTACTTGGTGGTCGCGTCGAAATAAAATGGTACGTAAGATGAAGTACCTATATAATACAGTAGAGACAACACGTGAATGAAGTTTGACTTAGTTGAAAGTACTGAGTTTATTGCTAATGAAATGTTTCTACAAAATTGTGTTCATTTAATGAGAAAATACGTTATAATTTAGTGTATGTACAAAACAATGAATATAAATTTTCCCGGGTGTTTACCATAATCTCCTCATTTTATGGTGATCAACCAAATCGTCCTCGTTGTTAATTTACGAAGAACAGGTTACGTGTTTATTATATGAATCAATGTAATCGATCCATTTCTTAAATTATATAATTTTTTCGAATTAAACATAATGATATGAATCACTGCAGATATAAATTTCGATAGTAAACTTATAAAGAGAAGTACTTAATAATAATTTACAAACACAATGAAAACTGTCTGTGTAAACGCATTGCATGTAGTCATCATGCATTAATATAGTCTAAAAAACATTTTTATCTACATGTGTGTACCTACATTCATAAAAACCACTCACAAAGCGTAATTGCTCTGATACACACATACGCACAAACAGGCACACATACACACGCGCACACACACTTGTACATCTATCAAGCGATCTACTATATTCCACTAATTCACTTTCACTCCTTTTGTTACATTTTTTTTTTCGCCGATGAAACATCACGTCAGCCGCTCGGTGCTATCTGTCTCTCTCGATAGTCGCTTTCATATCTGTGAATCGTTTCGGTATTGTTCTACCGCATTACCTAGCAAAGGTCAATGTCTCTTTATCGATTGTTTACGACGCCCGATTGAAAGGATAAAGCGGCGGCGGACTCGTATCAAATATCGTTGAATGGCGTTTCGAATCATCGACTTTCTAAATTGATTTTCGGGATGGCATTATGTTGCTATCTGTCGACTTGTGCGGATTGAGTCGTTCGTAGGCAATTATTGCATCAATTAATATGTATGTTTAAAAATATGCAATTCTATTTTCTTCCTAACCTTCGTGGCAAATACAGGCGTGGTTTTATGTTATGATGATTGTAATTGCTTGTATAAATTTGTATATAACAGGGTCTTTGAACACAATTTGCAATACAACAGTTACAAACGAGCGCCCGTGAACAGAGTGATGTATGCGGTAGAAAAATGTCAGGTCTGCGAGGATAGAAACACATTGCAGCCGGTGCTCTCTGCCTACCGTTATATAGAAATACAACATCTGTTTCTTCGCTGCCCGTCGAACGTATAACCGTTATTAAATTCGCTTATATAGCTGCACGTTTACATCGTGCGTTGGCTGACGGTTAATAACGCCGCTAATTTTATATGTGCTTAATTGATCATAGTCATTCACTAAACAAACATAATTATTTTCCTATTAATCCATTGCCGCATTTATAATCATGACCCACTTGGACAACTCGCGGAACGAATTAACGTAAAATCATTTTATTACTATGTATAATTCATCTAGCACTTGTTAAATTAATTATTCAATGTAATATGTATTGAAAATAGTTTCTTTTTATTTAAATTAATCCCAATTGAAAACCGATTCGAGACATCCTGTTGTGAGGTTCTGTCGTAACGTAAATGTATTTGATATTTCTCATATAATTTATTGTCGCTATAGAGCTACACGATTCTCAGTTTAATTTGGTCTCAATTACATAAATTGATTGATGTTTTCATTCCCATTAATGTTTTCGAAATAAAATTAATTAATTGGGATCCTTTCTCTTTCTCAGTAATTGCGTATTTATTTTTATCGTGAAGCATTGTGCTATCTGTACTTACGTGTATTCGTATAACCGTATTGCTATTAATTGGATGGTCCCCTTATGTCCCTGGTCTCCGGGTGCGGTTTTCTTCCAGCAGTTCCACAGGTCTGGATACCATTCTATTACACGAGTTTTAATCTGATTTTTTTGTGAGTATAGTTTAATTACCAATCCAAAGGTAATTAGAAAGTTATGAAATCCGCTTTTAAAAAATTATAACAATAGATCGTTGTTTTTAAAAGAGTATTATCGGCAATTTATTAAATGTGATCGATACAATGCGTCAAATAAAATTGAAACGTATTCATCTAATGTTACTTAGAGGATAATTTGTCCAACATTTATATCGATATTCTTATAATAATCTTTATTATAAGCTTTAAGCGTGTAAAATACAAACAGAAACAATTTTGACGTTGTTGCCTAATTCTTAAGCATAATTATGTGGATGGCTCGTATTATTCTTTAACACAACGGATTAAATTGAACATGACATTATAATTTTTAACGAAGAAATCATTGACTCATCGTAATTAATTGAATGCTTTTAAATTTACATTCATTTTATGTGTTGCGCAAATTTTGACCGTTATTTGAATATTCACTTAGTGTGGGTGTGCACGGGCGGCGTTGTCTTACGAAGAGGTGACTGGATTCACAATAGTCTAGATTGCAAGTGGTAACCGATGTTCTGACAGCGAATGAACATAACTGAGGTGTGTAGTCACCTTTATAACTGTTTTCGTTCTCAGATCTGCAGCAACTGTCATGACTGACCTTTTTAGATTATCCATAATCTGTAGAGTTAAAAGAAACCGGTACCTAAAATATGGGTATTAATTCTTATATTATGTATTCAGTTATCATGACGTATTGCTATGTATGTATATAACCTAATGCTGACAGGTGCAAAGTTCTATTTTAGATTTCTCTCAGATTCTCTTAATCTATGACGGTCACGTTTAAATGTGTTTTTGTTAGTTTGCTTACCTACCTGTTACAACGAAATACAAAGGATATTTCAATTTAATTTCCTTCTAAACTCCACTCATATAGTACCATCAAAATCAGTGATGATTCATCCAGGTATGAACACAACGCTTTTGTTTCATTATCAACTTTCATCAAACCTGTTGCTTTGCAATTACGGGAAATAAATATTCAACGCTGTATACACACACTTTAAATAACTCACGTTTAATTGTCATAACTTAACAAAGTAACGACCACAATACATATACGCGTATCGATGTGAATATTTCAAGATTTTCATTAAGATTGCTACAATTTTTTATAGGTTTTACACGAGTGAATACAATGCGCTCGGAATATGAACGAAAAGAGACAAGTCGATAAATCAGACCTTATTATGGTACTGCCTCGTGTCTCATTGCCGGCGAAAGCGAGTCAACAATCAGATCATTGTACACAAGTACATTCGTACGTATACGGACGAATTCATTTTCATTTAATTTTAAGTTGCAAATCGATGTAATTGAGTAAAATATAAATCGAGTAAAGAGCGAACAACACTTATGTAAACAACCGAACAAAAAACAACGAAATACATTATTTAGTATTGTAAACACGTTGCAGAAAAAACTTCATTTTAATCTAATATGTAAGTAAAATACGATACAGTAGAAAGGTGCAAACATATTTATTCTTAAGATTGCCATAATAAAGTTTGACTTTTATGTATCGCTTCCTTCTGATCGTCGACGATACGAAAATGCATTAACACGGAGACTTGTAGGTAACAGTGACACAAAAGCCTAGCTGTTTTATATGTACGTATGTACATGTAAGATTCGAGCTTATTCCTTTGCTATTTTATAAATTTATGTGTATTTACGTCGATACATACAATAAATAGTCATCTTTATCATAATAGATGTTGTGTATATTTTTTTTAAATAGGAACAAAAATCTGTTAGTTTACGAGACGAAAATTCATGTACATAATAATACAGATTTTGTGCGCTCAAACGCCTGGTTGTGCTCCCTAGAATAGACGTAGTCAGTTCTGAACGGAGGCCTCAGCTCAGTTGGACGAATCAAATTATAGTTCGGACAAGCCTACCACGACTGCTCTGTCAAGAGCATACGGATAGGAGTAGTGCCCTATGATACGGGGTTCAATGTAGACATGGTTTTTGCAACTCCTCTGATATTGCTCATGTTCCCAATGCGATAGTGACCATTTTGTACCAGATGGAACATCTGCCTGTTTGTCAGGTTAAATTTATGGAAACATATGTATTTAAAACTTGATTTCATCCAAAATGTCATTTAGCCTACAGCAGCGGCAGAGTTCTGAGTGACACTATCTGTGCACAACTTTGTTTTGTCCAATTTATTACTTAACTGTGGTCGAACGTACCGACCGACGTACCCGTATTGTCTTTTGCTTTCGAATTACGACCTCGCGCCGAGGTCGACAATCGAACGAACCGCTCATCAGATACCGAAAACCTTAGGGAGGTCATAATAATAAATGCCTTTTAAATTTAACATCTTATAAAGCCTCGATCCAAGTAATGGATTAATGTTTTTTGTTCTACAGCTAATGGTAAACTTTGAAACAAAACATTTATACCAGAGGTGTCCCATAACGTTCACCAAATATTGGTTGTACCTGCTTCGCCTACAGTGTACACTTATGTGGCAAAGGAACGTGATTTAAACTTTTAAACCGTAGCGTCTTTATTATAGTATTCATCTATAAGTTCATCTGTAGGTCACAATATTATGATAAATTAATCTTTCATCGCTTAACATTTAAAATTTAGCTCCGACAGCATAAAGTTTAGGGTCGTTAATAACGAGCTTTTTGTTTCTCACGATTCGTTCTCCGATTGCGACGGTAAATACATCTATCTAGCTCTTGGCATCTTTATAAGAAATCTACAATCGTGATGCCTTTTAATTCCTGTGTGCTTTATTCATAATATTTTTTCTATTTCATATTCATTTATGGGTAAAAATAATGTTATACCTCTCGTAACCGTCAGTTTGGTTACCTAACCTTCAAACTAGTTATAAATACAGTATTTTTATGTATGACAGTATGATACACTTCTTACTAATTTACAAAAACAAAGTATAACACAACAAAGAATATATGAAATGCAATTTGAAAATTAGCAGTACCAACAATTTAAATTTCATATCAATCCCATTTTATTCTTTCATTATTTTCCGTTGGACTTCTGTATTGTTGATTGTGTCGTTGTACCCCTTAGCAGTTCTCCTCTTCATCGTTATAGCCATTTCAATTTTATTATTCTTAGAAACATGGACATCGATTCAATAGTTCTTGCACGATTGATTTTACTTCGGGTGCAAGATTTTTTGCGCTGTCTAATTTATTACGTGACGCTTTCTTACAACATTGTACTACGTTGAATTTAACTCATTATTTAATAGGTATAGCAATTAAATTGTTTCCGGTAAATGTAAATCTTAACTGATGGATACAAGCATAAAAAGTTTCGTAGAAATTTCGATTTCAAATATCCATGCCTTTAGTTCTATTAAGATCTTCGTTAAGTTTATGAGGAATTAAGCAACCCGCAAAGTCCCATGTCTAGGTATAACAGTACCTAAACGAAATTTCAAATCAAACGGATCTGTGCATGACATTTTAGACTCTTTAAATAGGAAATGAGCTGATGATCATCGAACACCTAAACAGATCTTCATAAATTATACATATAAGTATTAAGATCTTTCCTTGACTCAAACACCATATTTATCGTAAAGGATATAGTAGAATTTAATACATTTCATTGTATATACAAGGTTGAAGTAAATGAGTCAATGAAATGATAAATCATCAATCAACCCATGAAATCTACGGACATTCAGATCAAAATAACCGAAACCAATCGGAAATTATTTACTGAGATTTATTTGATTCGTCAAAGTTAACTGGAAACGGAAAAGTCGTAATATTAAAACAAGAGAACATTTTACCGCATTACGATATTCCTTACTTAGTTGCATTCGAATTCAATACCATTATCCCATTTCCTATGATATAGAGGCTCTTAAAAGCGCTGATAAAAACATTAACAATAACTCTAGCATCGATTGTCGCGTCTCTTGCTCAAGGCATTGTGGTATAAACCGCTTCTGGTGGAGAAGTGCGTTGTATTTTACGACTCAGCAAATTGTCCAAGGCAATAGGATTTCCACATAGCAAAACATGCATTTAACCTAATGCTTAAGGAAGCTAGCCGCAAGCCGGTAAAGGTTAAGGTATCAATTAAGGGATGTACTTGCAATTATGCATTTATCGGTAATAATTCGATTTGAATGTTCATAATCACGATTGCAATAAAATCTCAATATCAGTAAAGCCTCTAAAGAATAACACCAATCATTATGGATAGAGAAATAAAAGTTATAAACATTTAAGTATCCAATTCATGACACAAAAGCAATATCACATAGAAATAAAGCCTATATGGGCAATAGAGCCTATAAAGGACGACGGGAATGGATGAAATACAAAAACTACTCGTACCGCGAAATGGATGTATTACCTATATCTCACTGAATTATTTTAAAATGTCTACTTTTTATCTATATGTAATACGTTCTTTAAACGTACCAATTAAAGTTAATTATGTTTCTTAATTTTGTCAATGTTTGTCGTATCCTTGGTACAGTGCTTACCACAATTGGTTTTATTTTATCTTGTCATTTCCTTTTCCATTTCATTAAATAAATTAAAATGTGAATCTTCGTACAATATACATACATATATATGTATTCATTCTCATCCTTATAATTATAATAATCTATTCGCCTTCGCTGATCATATAGTGCTGAATACAGACTATAAAAAGGAACCCCGAGAATTACAGAACCTTGTTTTCTACTTAATTATTGGGTAAAATTAAAATAAATATGTACATTATTCTAAATTCAAAATATGCAGTTCGTAGTGCATCTAAAATTGGCATAGCCTTACGCTGCCCGGTATTAATATCTGTCGGATTAGGAGTGTATAACGCTCGGAGCCGTAGTACAATAAGTGCATTGTCTTCACTGCGTTGTTCTAGAGATTTATCGGTTGGGAAAGTTGAATAATGTGTTATTTTGCTTAGGAATGCTAATATCTAGTCGCCCAAGCTGTACTAGAAACTATCTAGACCTAGGGGTCCAGGAGATTTCGAGATTTGCTTTTTAGATATAATTTTTTTAGGTAATTAATTCACTTCGATATTCACGGCAACGAACTCATAAGCTCTTCCATATATGTATATAACTTTGTTTCGATATACTTAGTTTCCTGCAGCAATTGTTTTTACAACCAATTAGCTAACATAAACCCTTTATACCTACGCGTAGTCAATAAGATGATGATGCCTTCATTAAAGTCTCCGTAAACCGAAGATAACGAGTCTCGTAAAGAAATTAATTTGAAGTTTTATATTTTTTAACATGTATAGACCCGTAGCAGTATATTAATAAAGCCGAGCACATTTCGCTTATTGACTTCCGGGAAACAACGCACGCCATTTGTCACTAGCGCGAACGATATCTCGTTATTTATCCGGCGAGCCCGGATTGGCCGGGAATTTGTCGAGCCCGCAGCGAGATGAATAGTCCGTGTTGCTGTATCCGACGATTTATTGGTGTCATGTAGCTCTTGTATGCTGGGCGGCTACCAATACCGGCGGCGCAGTGCCCTACACGGCTAATATTTATGCGTCGCTCGCAACTTCGCTCCGATGATTAGCTATTTAAAGCACCTTGAATATTGTACCGAGATTCCGAAGTGTATTTCCATCCGGACTAACTCCTATTCGTCTAAATCCATCTACATGATGACGGTTTTCGTGCTAAAAATATTTTATTTATCGCCAAATTTTGAAGTGTTTTGTATTGTTCTGCATTTAACTCAGTCCCCTAATTCTGTAACGCTATTCGGTACCTTCACTTAGCGTAAGAAATTTATGCAGCTAATAATAATTTTGTAAAGTTCTGAAATATGCTAAAGACATTATGAATATTCAAGTATCTATTAGTTCATAGCGGTTCCCATTTAAGTGCTGTCGATTGTTGAAAGTCTACTGGCCTGAACTGCATCTGTAGATAGATATTATGTCACATAATTTTAGGTGTAGGTACACTGAAACTGTAATGTTTTTTTCAACCTCTGATAAGACGGCCGTGAAAAATAAAGAAATTACCTAGAAACACCGTTGGGTAGTTAACATTGTAAAGTAGTATAATAAAAAAATGAGATGAAACGTCAGATCTTAGTATTTCCGGATATCAGACTGTTTACCACACTTTACTCAGATATAGAAAGGAGAGCATTGGCTATTAAATTAGATATTTACATTATCATCTTGAACGTATTTGTTTAACTTATTTTATTACGTGTGTTTTTTCAATTTGCTTGTTTCTGTGTTCTAAGTACAAGAGGACGCCCTTAAACCACTCACTGAACATATTTAATGAGATGCTAACCCATAAAATCCAAAGAAACAAGCTTATTCCTTATGTTTATACAAAGTCGATAGTGAACATGCTAAGCGATCAGACAAAATTGCCCTGGCCCCACATAAAAATCATACTTTGTTACAGTGCAAAATAATGTAACAAAAAACACAAAAGCCAGTGAAATCCCGAGAGTGGTCGGCAACAATATGAAACGGCGTTAGCGCGAGCGACCAAGCACCATTTATTGCCGCCATTGTGCGTGTAATGAGAGAAAAAAAAAAACGTTTTATTATTGTACGCTTTGCGTGTACTATGACCATAAACAAACTGCTGTATACCTTTAAGGTCTTTTTTTCTTCTTTTGAGCCGTGGACTGCCAGTAATTTTGTCTATATTGTTAAGTGAAAAGTGTTATATATTCACAAGGACAGTTTTTTCACTTTCGATCTCTTCTATGTCGTATAGTAGCCGCGACAGGAAGTGAAAATGTATGATTATGAGCTCGTATTTCTAAAGATTAGAAACCGCTTTAAACTTGTGTAAACACAATAATTAATTACCGATTAAAATGTCGGTCAGTTGCTAAAAGCTACATGGATGTCGCACTAAAATTAAGATAGCGACAGTTATACTAAATTCAATTAGGCTAAAGGAAAGCTGAACATTCTTAAACATTCGGTTCGTTTTCGGAAGTGATTTTTGCCATCCATTAATGGTATCAGATTGTTGTTTGGTAAATTTTATGGTTAAAAAATGTTTAGTTTAAATATTAGTCCTCAGTCCAGGAGCCTGCAACCGCCTCTTGGCCTAAGAGTAGACTACGCCTTTGACTCGTTCTTTTCTGGAAGGAACGGTGGAACGATGAAAGAGGTTCATGGTGATGATGATGATGATCCCAAGTAGAAATTAAATGCTAACAGACGCTTCTGACTTCACAAAGTTGTGTAATGTTGAAGATAATTTTAATTTGCCACAAAATCTGAGATAATAATAAGAAGGATAACTACATATTTATAAAAAAATACGTTTCATACGTCAAAGACGTATCTCCATAGCAGGGAAACTCTACGAATGTTAATAAATGAATAAGTAAAATTATAAATTGCATTTTATATAATTAAGTGCTTAATACAACGACAACCCCCGGCGCAAATTAGGGATGTTATAAATTTGACGTGTCTGTCTGCGTGTGTCTCTGTCTATCTATGGAGTAAACCAATGGACAGATTTTGACGTGGTTTTTTAGATAATAAGTTGTAGTCACCTTGATTACGTACTATAATACCTACCATCTTTACTATAATAAATAATATAGTATTGTTATTGACCAACGAGTAACAATGTCGTGTTGGGATTACTTACTTAGTTATTCAAAATCAATATAGCTGTACCGGTGGAGCTGATCATCGGATCACGATCTCATTTGAAATTTAAATAAGATGCAGGACACCTGAACAATAACCGTCCGGAGACTGTATTATTAGCCTTTTTCCTCTCTATCCAAATATTGCACTATCTCTGTCCCACTTTTGGAAGTTGTAAAATATCTTCGAAAGCAATTGCTTCGCCCACATGTAGTCGAACGTGTAGTGAAAAATATTGGGGCACTATTTAACCTTTTGACTCGCGACTGGCTAATAACTTATTGTAGTAACATCGACAGCCACGTGGGCTGGTTGGTTACAGGCTGATCTTACTCTCTCCACACATTATTATTTTTCATTACGGGCTGCTTATGCTCGTATATCGGCAAATATTGGTAAAAAATTTCATGTGTGAAATGATGGAAATACCTATAGGAATGCACAATAATATATTACAACGTCAGTCACATACTAATTGCTGTGTCTACTTCTCTCGCTATTGCGTCGCAATCGAGTTGCCTTGTATTATATTAAGTTGGTAGACTGGCTCACTAACAGATCTACATCAAGCTGAAACCACTTGGCCTAGAAGCTTCAAATTTATCTCGAGTCTGTATATCACATAAGTGCGACGTCCCTTACGTATGCACGTAACTACCTCATCCCCTAAGTGGGTTCAGTAAAGTATATAGGTAACTTTGTATGCAAATCCCTCATATTTGGGGCTAGAAATCTAAAAAATCTGTAAATTTTAGAAACTAACCTTGCATTATATAACCAATAGAAATTTTATTACAAGCGAGTCAAGATGTGGAACACAGCTACATAACCCAATATAGACAAGTACTTATACATAAATATACTTGTCTATATTAGGCATTCTATACTTGAGAGCAAAGAAATCGCACACCTTAGTGTGTTCAGTTTTGACCAACTTATTTAAAGAAAATATGTAAC
>DWMG01001078.1:0-16337 GCA_018244855.1 Elbella merops
GAATCCGTTGATTTAACCGTAGCATGACTAATCAATGATTCGCTTCTAGATCCATCAGGTCAGCGACTTGAACCAATCGTATCATTCATTATGTTTTTAACACAACTTTATCTTTGGTGGGTTTGCAATTTGTAGTTTTACTGATCGCTCTATTTATGCGCTTTATTACTCTTTTAAGTGAAGACTTAAGTAACAATTAGTTCAATGAATTCATTTAAATAGCTGATAAGGCTGTAATTCAGTGTTAAATTGGTGTGAGAGGTGGCAGAAATAGGAACTTTTGTGTTAATTCTTCATGTTAATCGCATGGAATTTGTGAGTGTCGTGTCTTGGATATTTTTAGCCAATTATAAATTTTAACACTGGATCTTGAAGTTAACTATTTCCATTTTATTAACCATATTTTTTTATCTTTTTATTTGATACCAGGGAGTAAAACTATATGATAAAAGTATCTCCGGACACAAAGGAAAAAATAGGAAGAAATAACAGTTTCTGCTATCCAACTCCCGTACCTTAATAAGGCGGATGCTTAAGGGCTGTAGAAGAGTCGTGTACAGCCGCAATCTGCAACAGCCCTTAAGTATCAGCTTGATTACGAAGTGGGAGTGGTAGACTGAGAAGGTACTAGATTACGTGTCCTCTGGCAGAAGAGTTTATTTTCGTATCCAATTATCCATTATGAATTATTTTAAACTATAGTATCGTCGTATCGTATCGTCTAGTCAAGTTCTTAACGGGGTAGGTAGAGAGCACCGAGTGCTAAACATCCTTATGTTACAAACCTGATGGCCTGGTATCGCTCTCTTCATACATTAAAAATATATACCTATCTGTATTTAACGAACACGAGGGTAGATAGGTTTATTAATCTATAATTGAGAAGTCTTAACAGTTTCATCTCGCTGATACAGTTCCGTTATGAGCACGATCCATGCAGCATTTAAAGATTAAAGTACTTATGCATAAAATTTAAATAAAAATGAACGCACTTATACAAATGCATTTATCTCAAGGTCCCCCATATTAACTTTTAAAAAGGAAAATTAAAGTCAAATGGGTGCTATTTTTTTCTAATTTACCTACAAATATAATATGAGACAAAAAATATACAATAATAACAGTACATTATTTAATATGTATATTAACCGAGTGAATGACAACTATGTATGAACATAAATCGACACGCCATTAACCGACTCGTAGAACGTTCGAGAAATGGCGTCCGTTTTCCACGTTCAGTGTGAGTTATGTGAAGCGATAAATATGGTTTCAGCATATATTTTAATAGATTACTGGCTACATATTAGGCCGATAGATCCTTGGTTAAACGTAACATCACACCTATAGTACCCGAAGGGGTGGACAGAAGAATGTTAGTACACTTCCTTGTTTCACTAGTTACGTTAACGTCCTACCATGGAATGAAAATCTTTTCTACAAATCAGGCACAGATCCAGACTGCGAGCCACTACTAGCAATTTCTACTAGAAAATCTAAGTTAGAGAAAGGTCGATCTCTCAGTCTCACGATCAGCAGTCACGCAGTTCCTTAAAGGCTGGCAACGCACTTGCTGACCCCTGGGTTGCAGGTGTCCATAGGCGACGGCAGTCACTTACCACCAGGTGACCCGTTTGCTCGTTTGCCCCCTATTCTATAAAAAAAAAAAAAAGTTCAATATAGGCTTACTATTCAGGATAAGCAGAATTAAGTTCTTAGTATAACAGTGTTTTCCTTCACGTTTACGGCAACTGATATTTAATCCTGTAACAAGCATTTTTGTGAAAAAATAATATGGAAGTAAAGTTTTACAAATGCGATTTTTCCGATTTAGTCTACAATTATAATTATGTTAAATGTCCTTAAAAAGTTAAACCCACCTATCAAAACTAATAAAGCAATACAGAGAGTAAAGAAAGGAGAGTAAAGAAAGTCGTGGTTAGTTTAAAATATTATTTACTCATTTACGAATAGCTGATAGCAAATAGCTTGCTCAGTTCGCTAAAACATCTCTATACAACACATTCCACCTCTGCAATCAATTAGGACTTGATAAAATTTTCTAATTAACATTAACAGTTAAAGTTAAAAAATAATAGAATTCATGAATACTATGAATGTTTTGGATATTCAACTAATTTAACAAAAAATATTTAAAAAACACTGTGTCGATATGAATAATTTATGCATATAAATTCCATTTATAAAGTCAAAGAAGTTGCCCAGTGATATCGCCAGCTTTGATGTGAGAATTTGATAATAACGAGTTCTATTGGATTAAGTATTTTTAATTAAACAACGCCCACAGATATTCTAAAGTTACGGGAAAAAAAATTTATATGTGCCTACTAGTTCTATATGTATATGCCGACTTGCCAGTGGTCCAGCGATTAGTGTTCGTGACTGCTGAGCACGGGGTCGGGTTCGATTCCCAACCAGGACAAATATTTGTGTGACGGGCAAGAGTATTTTCCTGTTCCTAAGTGTAGAACAGTATCTCTTTAAGTAAATACATACATAACATTATCGGCCGTCTGGTTACCACAACACAGATTCTGCCTACTTTTAGATTAGAGGGTCTTGTGTGATGACCCAAGAGAAAATAACAAAAACATTTAAATTCATACGAGACAAAACAATTATTTATATGTTGGTTAAAGAAAAGTAAGCCGTGAAGAGATAACGTTGAAAGATATGTGAATATACAAATGACAGTAGCAATAATGGAGGACATATATCATCAAGATGGAAGAAGGAACACTTGGCAATATATCACAGCTTCCGACAATTTTTAAGAATACAGAGAGAAACATGGTGTACTTTTCAAAAGTCATGCGAAATAGAATCTCATGTTTCTTTAATGATACAAAATAAAGAATTATCTATGGAAATCATTTATTATATTATACATTTGACATTGTTACACGAAGAACCAAAAAAGATGAAACGACATTAAAATAATAAAACGATATAAAATTTGAAGGGTTAACATTTATATAAGGTTACAAACAGAAACTAAGCCAAATGGAGTTTTCAGTTGAGGTCAGGTTTGTAACATTTAATAAAATCATTCCGGTACAAGAATCGAGTTAGGTCAGTAAGAAAAGACACATTCGGCCCTCTGCATATCACTTAGGGGACCTAACGTGGTGATACAATAACAACACCGTGGTAGTAATGTAAAATTTTCAATATCTAACGAATAAATACAAGGAATTGTAACAAAGAGTTTTGTTAAAAGTAACAAAAAAACATTCTCCATTCAGTAGGTACACAAGGAAAGTCAAAGTTCGTTGAAGCCAGCCAAAGAGTTACGAAACGTGTGCGGCATAATTATTGTAATCAATGTATTTTTAGCCACAAAGGGCCACGAAGGGCCCACGCAATGGGCTCGCAGTCACGAGACAAACGAGCGACGGTGTAATTTTAACTTCCATTCACTCAAGGGTAGTCTTGAAATTAACTTTGAAAGTCTTCCAGCGAAATTAACTTGACCGAAATTGCCACCTGTTTACTTCAGAAAACACTGTTATTCTTTTTCAGAGTTATTAATATTTTTTTTATTGAAGAGGGTAGATATGACCTTTGATAAATAATAATTTAGTGGCCATTAACTTTCATACATACACATATAACACGTTCTATAAAACATTATACAATTAAATTAAACACGGAAGTGTTCAAATCATTTTATACAACAATGCTAAATATATACCAGCTACCATATTTACATATAGCACAACATCGCGCAATGGGCAAGCAGACTGTAGTGCACTCCCACGATTCACCCGTTAAACTGACCTCACGTGTAGGTTATAAAACTGTTATATATAAATAACAATTCTATAATATCATGTCAACAGTAATATAGAAATATGATAACAAGCCTTCATAACCCAATATCCAGGTATTTACATACGATAAATAGATATATATTATTGCCACAAATATGGGTATACAAAAGCATTTATAATTGAAATGAGTCCATCATATTTGGCTGTAATCAGCATACAATTCTTAATGAATTCTAAGATACAAGGCGAACGCAACAGAGCACCGCGCATATGTCCATGGCAACACTGAACAAGTAGGTCGTGGGGCAGGTCGCGGCCGCCAGAATTAGGCCACTCCGTGCCCTCCTGTGTCCTCCTGTTGCCCTACTTCTCACATCCAGGGATTGTGTTATATACTATATACATCGAATAATTCCTTCGTATTCCAGGTCAGTGGTTTGTTTTGCTAAAAGAAATAGCTTTTTTTGCTATCCCTCATTATCTCGGAGACAGTGTATTATTGAGTACTGAGGAAATAAATGGATTAACAGAAATTTCGTAATATAGAAATACTCATATACATAAGTGTTTTATTTCGTATCGAAAGAATTCGGATTGTGATTGTAATATAGTTTTTCCTTCGTATATTTTAATATAAGAAACAGGTACAATATTTATTAATTTAAATACAAAACCCGGTGTGCTAAATTGTAACAATAATGTTAATATAGCGTGTTTATTTATGTAGCGTATTCTATTGTTCTATAACGTGAATACAAAATTATCTCACAAAGAAGGCTTTCAGTGTTACAATGAAATGAAATTTGGTCTCGCTTTAGGGCACGCTGCGTAAATACAACAACACTAGCTAGCTCTTTACAAAGATCGCATTAAAGGTTATAATACTTCACGATAATCACAATTTTGTTCAATAATAAAGCCATGAAAAAATTACTTGTATTACTTGTATGGTGGCCTTAATGAAAGTAAAAAAGGCTTGAAATATAAGATTTATTAAAAAAAAATTGTAATACTGTTCTGTTTGTATAACATGTGGATATTGTCTGGACATTCATTATCAATAATTGATAAACACACCACGCATATTCGTATACACATATATGTATAATCACATATGTATATAGGAACTATTCCCCACGTCAATACTCATTTCTCTTTTCAATATCTTCAGAAAATATTTTCAATTTTTTTGAAAATTGAGATTAGTCTCACTAACATCTCAGGCAGGCTGAGGTTCAAGAGCTTAGATAAAATGTAATAAAAGGTTCAGTAATTTTATCATAATATGTAGAGTATAGAGATTTCAATGTAGAGTATAGAGGCTTAATTACACGGATCTAGGCCTCAAACTCTATACCTACTCGACCAAGAATTGATAATATCATGTCTAGTGTGGGTGTAGCCGTTCTTTTTTGCCAATCTACAATAAAATTACAAAATTTAAATTACAATAAAAGCCTTATTTAAATATTAAATCATAGTAAAGTCCTTCTTTATATAAACACTGTTATAGTGATGTTTTTAAGAATAAAAATCATAATTGTCTTAAAAATACACCTCTCTGACTTGCTGGTGACAGTGACGTGGCTTGTACCGCATAAATAACGAACGGCGAGGCGGAGTCTCATCCTTATTCAAGGTCACGTAGCCGCTTGCAATTTGCAACTCTAGAACTTTCTAGACCCTTCTCGAACATTCGCTCTACAGACTTAACTTTGCTAAGAAGTTTTTAAGCTCACAGGCATTTTCGAAGCTTCTTGCAGAGTTTAAATAAATATTTACACAGACTACCTTAACTATTAGTAGTACGCCTTGACCATAGTAATTTTTCTGTCTAAGAAAAAGTAAAACAGTATGTATAAATTCTATATATATTTACCTATTTGTAAATCGAACTTGTAATCCTCTGCATTGCTACAATATCCTTGCCAAACTTAATAACGCTAGCGAACCATATAGGACAAGCATGTTTTATTATTATTATATTGTCACAATATAGGTGTCGTACTGGGTGGCAAAGCAAATATATCTACGCTTGTAGACCTAACGAGCTTCTTCGACTTGCGTATTATGTTTTCCAACCAATATGAGAAATAAAGTACTTTAAAATGGAATAGTTTCTTTTCACTTTCGATTTATTTGCAGACCATCCCATTGTACTAAATGTTTAAACTGTAGACAACAGTTCGGTTACAACAAACTGATCGCAATTAATGACTGACTGACTGACTTAAATTGCAACAATGAATCAATCAACAACGGGAAATGATGCCCACAAAGCATTAGTGGCCAATATTCGAACGGTCCACGAAGCAATAGACTCTGAACTGCATGTAACTTTGTACACACTTTGTATTCTTTCTTCCTGTTCGATCTTTCCACGAACCATAGTATTGATGTGAAATAATTGTCAGTTTTACGACTCACAGCATCGCTGTTTACAAGTATTAGGTCTGAATAAACGTTTTATGTTTAGTATTTATGCTGATAAATATGTTGCTAATGCTATGTCATTGGCCGTTTTGTGTTATTTATACTAAATTATTAATATTCCCTGTCAGGATAGGCTGGGTACGGCTATCTTGACAGCGATTGTATATATTTTTCCATTGTTTATCTAAGAGTAAAATGAAGCACCTACTTTGTGTTTTTAATATTATTTGTGTCAAAGGTGTCAAAAGACAACATTCAATTTAAACTTGAAATTGTTTTTAAGTTTATTTACTTCTCCTTAATTCATATTTTAACAAATACAGGGAATAAGTAGGCTGATAATGATGATGATGAATGATGAAAGAAAAAGTGACTACCTCGTAGTCCCCGTGTCGGCTGATGTTGGAAATGTCGGCTTGAAATTTTTAGGAGTAGCTCAACGTCTGAATGTATGTTCGGTGTGTGGCATTAAGCTCATTTTCTATTCCAAAGTGATACGTAAACGTAACGGCAGAGAATTAAGACTGTACTACGTTCTGCCTACCTATTTGGGTAGACATAGTCTTGATGTTGCGATGTTAGTAGTTACAAAGAAAAATTTACTATTTTTTGTTTGTTTTCATTAAAAGGTATCAAGAAATAGGTCGAAATAGGTGTTCACAAAGCAATATAAATAGTGTATGTTGACACGATGTCCAGTTGTCCTACATTGTTTATTTCCGCGCGGTTACACGTGAACAATCCAAACATCGTCTACTCATTTAACCGCCATAATTCAAACCAACGATCCTAAACCAGTTGAAGAGATTAACATTCGAAATTTAAATTCGACCTTCATTACCAGCGAAGTAGTGTCCATTATCACGAGCCATTTAGAAGTCTCTAGTGGCCAAAGAGCTGCTCCAACAATGGATATTCAACTATCTGAAGAGCTGAGAGCTACTAACGGGCACATTATAGACGAGGTCGCGTCAATTTATAGGGCAGTTTAGCCTTGACTGGTCCTCTATAGCAAATTATTCTAACTTGTGGCCAGCTGGTCAAGGATGGCGACGCAATCACAATGCGTTTGATCTAGCGTGTGTGATCAAACCCGGCATTCACAGCCTTGAGCGAGTGTTTAACTGTGGCCAGTATGCCAGTTTACGGCACCTATTTATAATGAAATTGCCTATAAAATTGACCTACAGATTCGATGTCTAAGTCCTATACATGTCGTGATCTTCAAATGAATTCGCTAGTTTATTAAAGAATCTTCTATTTCAACAACTTCACTAGCTGTTGGTCATTATTATATGTATGTACTTAATCAATATATTTGACAAATAAATGAATTTATCTTTGCTATGACGCATAATTATTTTCTGTTGGATAAGCTTATCCTGGCCCTAGAGTAAGGTCCAAGTTGGATAAGTCCTACTACCCACGAATTACTGAAGTACCTGATCAGTCCCTAACAAGTCTGTTGAGCGTTTTAATTTCCATCAAAAACCATCAATAAAGTTCAACTGCAAAACGAACCCTTGAAATACTGCAACATTTTTGAAAATTTGTTATCAAGGGTCACCTATTGAAGGATTGGTTACTATCTGCATTCATTTCGGAGCCGCTTACGTCTTGTATATGTATAATATTAAATATATACATATGTGAAAAATATCAACCAATGAATTTATTGTTCATTACGAGCTATTTTATTTTTTCCGTCGAAGATTTCAACCCAAACATTATCCATTGTACAGTCATATAATACGTCTATTTTTCTTACCTTTCATGATTTTTATTTTGTGATCCCAACAATATCGTCTCGCAGTTGTCTTTTGTTGTAACTTTCTTATTGTTTCTCTAAGCACCTATAAAAGAAAGCTTTTAGGTGTTATGGACGTTTTTCATTTATATATAGCTTCGACGCTAAAAATACAGGCGTTATATAAAAGTTTTCAGCTCATAAAGCAGTTTTCACGGGCCCAGAGGACGCAAGGTTATTTTGAAAATTTTCAAACTTCATTTAATAGATATAAAAACTTGTAATCATTTAGTTTTTATCATGGGATATTTATTTGTACGAATAGGTCCCTGTCTGAACGATTCTCTTTGATTAGATAAACGTAAGAACATAGTTTAGTTTGAAATGATTTTAAAATATAAATTCTACAGTTATTAATGTTTCAAACTAAGAACTTATTTTGAAACTTACACCGGTACGTATATGTATACAAGTATTTGCTTAATATAAAACTTAGCCTTTTGTTATTGAGTACGATAAAGAAAACTACAATTATAAAATTCGATTTGCTAGTTTCGTTAAAAACGAAAATTATATTGTACAAAATGTACGATATTTAAATAGATACAAATTTAAACGCCATCAAAACTCTATAAATGTTAATATTTTTGTCACCTGACATGCCTCTCTACATCCATCAATCTTTGTCAATTCTTTTGTTGTTCACAATTATCTATTTTCAATTTTATTATTATTAAATTGAGGAACATTAAAAAAGCTACTTCCCGGGGATTACGTTCTCTGTGACCTACTCGTAGTTATAAAGCTGTCATTGTTCGTTCTACATACAATGGCTGTACCCCAGAGACATGTTTACTTGCAGCTCTTACAAATGCTAACTTTTATAGTACACTGGACGTTGCACGCGACTTTATTCAAAATTTTAAATTAAACCGTTAAATATACGCGTAGTCGTCCAGACTGGCAATATTAATTAGAAATACAGCCATCCGCATTGCAAATAATTCACAATAAAATATATTTTTTAAATTTACCTTTTCTGTACGTAATTGTATCAATACTTATATAATATGTAAATTTTATTTCTACTCCGATTATACATTTTCATGAAAAATTTGCTACTATTTTCCTAGTTAAACGTAAAAATTGACAAATCATGAAACTTTGTATCATACATAACTTATATAAACAGTTGTAGAAAATTGATTTAGAGATCAAAACGACTTCAACATCAATCTCGGTAGATACTCTGTATGATCCAAGCTAACGCGAAGTATACTTCGGTGGTATCAAAAGTACTCTTCTACTAATATTAGATCAACTTCGCAATACATTCTTCTTGCGTTATAGATATAAACAGCACTAACGAAATGAAATATAAATTGTATACCTATAGTTGAAGCTGCAGAAGCGTATACTATTCTTCTGGGAGTTTTTCAATCACTTGCCATAAACACCTCAGCGGTCCCAAAGGATTGTAAACAGACAATGGTTATATTGTAGTAAACCGCGAACATTTTCTATAACTCAGTCCTTTCAACAGTCTGAGTAGGTACTGTGCAATGGCGACTTACTTTGCAAATAAATTTTATTTTATTATGTCTTTGTATATTTCCATACTTCTGAATATGTACTTGGAATGCATCTTCAATATATTGTGTCATTTTTAATTTTGTACAATTCTTACAGTTAAGTTATAGTAATCGTTTTCAATGTTATGCAATTAAAAGCCTTATGAAATACTTTACATTTAATTATATTAGTATCATTACAATAAATAAACATTATATATCTTAATCACTTTTGTTTTTTGTTTCAGGTAAGCTAATCAACATTTAAATCAAAGTATGGCGTGTAGTATAGCAAACGGTAAAAAATATTTTAATACGGTTTTAAATATCAAGAGTGATGAACATTTTGGACACCCATAAAGTAACTACTTTACTATTAAATACATCATCTTAACTATGGTACAAGAATAATAGACAAAAACTCCATAAATTTTACCATAGAGATAACATAGGTTTGACTGGTTAGTATTTCAAAAGCTCCTATAAGTAGTCAATATTTTGTTATAGCAGAACTAAAAAAAAATTAGTTTCCATTTCGCAAACCGATTGAGACCGTAGCACGTTAGCCGCAAGCAGCAAAGGAATTGTATTAGAAAGTGTCGCGGTTAGCCGCGCCCGCCCTCGCGTTTAAACGAGGCACCCAGCCCTCTAATTCTAACCAGTCACGACCTCATCGCGTTGCGATTTCCCAAAGCTTTGCGTAAATACGCAACTACAATTCAGTCGTGGCTGCATAACTAACCATCTACCAGCTATTTCGCGTGTGTTTATTTCAAAATTGTATTGTTGTATCTGCAATTTTTATGGGAGTTACAGAAGCGTGTATGCCATACTTGCCTTAGGTCACCAGATGATCTCCCTTCTTCTTATTCTAGAATATTATTGCAAATTAATATACTTAGAATACTATTCTGTAATGTAATGTTATGTAGCATAGAATTTCTAGTAGTAACTAGAGAGAACTGTCGCGAATCTATTATTATAATGTTTGTGTAACATATTTTAATATACGATTATAAATGTACGCATGAAATCAATACGTCACTTGCTAAACAGTAAATAAATATACCTATCACCTTTTACCCTCCCAGGAAAAAGTATGGTACCTGCCGTCTTTCAAACATATCTAATACTATAGGAGTGTTATACAATACGCTTTAAACGGCTTACTAGAATATTTGTTCCAATTTCGTCTTCTTATTATGTCATAAAGTTTTGCAAAGTCTAATAAAACAGCTTATGATTGAGGCCTAGCCCCACTGAAGGGCGCGGTAGAACGCACCCAACCATGGCACTTAGCAGTCATAAGACGCGCCCTCTATTGTGAATCGACCTTTTGCATTTGCAATAACCCTGCAACAGCATCACAGCTCAGACAATTGCAGTGATCGTAATTATATCCAAGGTCTATGACCTCGGTAGGTTTGGTTCGATATTATTATATTCACGCCAGTTCTCCTGCGGGGTGTAAAGAACTCAAAGTGCCGAGTATCTTTTTCCTTACATCTCTGACGTACTTTTATTACACTCATCAATCTCTTCATACACGTACGCCGGTTTCGGAAAACCTCTAAATCGTCCATCAGCTTCTGATCCATTCGGTAATAAAACACGTAGAGTGTAACAAGAAGAGCTTCGGTCTCCTTTGCCACCTGTGTCCATAAACTTTCGCATTGTGTACATGTTTTGTCGTATTTATTTCTGTCATTCTTTTTCCATATCCGAACCGTTGGACTATATACATATTATTATATGTCTATAAAAACTATAAATTTTCCTAATCAATAATCCGTATTTCGTCTTTACGACAGGATATTTTTGCGCGTTCAAAGCAGCTTCACGAATTATGTTTGCAGTGGGTTGTGGTGATTATGTGTAAAAAATCTGTCTGACCAGAAACGTTAGTAAGTAGCGTTATGATACAACATCCACTCTACCATCTAAGTCGATGTAGAGTGTGTAGAGTTACCGACTTGTCTCACCGATGAGTAATGGCTCGATGAGATCATTTTCAGACGTGCTTGTATTACGAGCCAAGCTAACGTAATTTCAGTTTGCTAATCCTACATCTGTATTGCGAAAACCTTTATCTCCAGTTATGGTAACGCATACTAACATTACCACTTATAATCCTTCGAGACTTGTATTACTTTGTATAAAAAAATTATGGCGGTCATTACAAAAAAACGGTTATTTACTTTGTATAATTAACATGATTAATGATGTAGAACGTTACCTAAATCAAAATTTAAAACGTATTTAAAGTAGCTTTAGAAGAAGCACTTAAAAGTGTCCACTTCCTGACAATTCGAAATCAAGTTGCGGACAACTGACCTTGATGATATCCTGCTAATATCTTATATGGAACACCGTTATCAATAGAAAATCCTAATAGTTTGACATTTAGAGAAGTATTAACTTATCAATCATTCAAGCAAATTGTTGATACCAGCCATATTGAATATCTACCAAATTTGTAAAATTGCATTTTGAAAATATTTAATTTAGTTTTTTACTATATGAGCGGTTATAAAATAATCAAAAATACATGTAACCATTGCGATAACTCAATATTATTTTGTCTATTCTATAAAATATATTATAATTCTTAAATTAATGCAACTTCAGATTATATTTAAAGTGACAAATAGGATATTTATAAAGATTAAATGCAAATCAGTAGATATAGATATGCTGGTATTCTAACTGTCGTATTTTGTGCAGATGTACGTATTATAGACGCCCACATCTCTCACCCACATAATTTATCTTGCATAACAATGATATATGCATTATACCAAGAATATTCTACTGCTACGTAGAAATCGTAATAAGTTATTCTCTTATAATTGATATAAGAGCTACTTTAGTGTAGGAGTAGCATTGCAATAGTGATATTTCTTAAGAAATTATTAAATATCTACACACATTTTTTTTCACCAAAAGGTTGCGGCGCGTGCCATTTACTTAGATAAAGTATAACATTTCTTAACTACCTATAATACAGAGTAACTTGTGTATACATTTCGTAGAAATCATTATCTTATTAAATAATAAGCTCTATAATATATGTACATTTATAATAAAGTTGTAATAATACGTCCGCTTTGTATAAATCTTAATTCAGCCCGTAGTCGAAAAATATCGATTTAAAGGTCATTAGCATTATTTCTGTTTTTTTGTACTTCAACTAACGCCATCTGTTATCGTATGAGAGAACTTACAATGCTTACGTCGTGTCGACATTGACCGATAGATGGAGGTACTAGTGTACGCAATGAATGACGTAAGCGGTAAATGAACGTTCTTGACTGAGCCACTTGAGTTCATACTGACACAACAGTGGAAATCGTGCCGAGGAATGAACTCGCGTGTATCTTTACCTTGGCAACGTTTATGCATAGATAATATTTACTATTTTCGGATGCGGTTTTCCCGTAGTTTAAATAGATAAAATGCTTTTAATAGTCTGTATATGACAACGTTTTCTTGTGTAAGCTGGTCATTCAATGTTTTTAATGGAAATATTTTACGTAGGTTTATGTTTTTATATTACAACATACGATTGCTATAAAAATTGGCACTAATATACTTGTACCTTATACAAGATAGATGGCGTTACGTGTGCTACACGTTTGCCACTTAATTATAACCTTGTGCAAAGAAAATTCTTTTATAAACATCAGCACATTCTTAACCTATTTGTTACCATAATAATGTTCTTATTGTTAATAATTTAATTAATTTGAATTTCATAAATTACAATTACATACGTCAACAAAAAAATTGTATTGCATGCGTCGTTATGTCTCTATTTGAATTACCTACGTATTGATTTACACTTCAAATGTGATAAACGATTTCACCTTAATATTTTAGTTTTAATATGCAGAAAAATATACAGCGTTTTATTTCTACAGTTGTGATTTTAAATTTTTTTTATGTTTTTTATTTTTACAAGTCACAAAAGTAAAAATAATTGAGGAAGAAAAGTACTTAAATTAGGTAACTAAAATTAACTTTCTTATGACCTTGGTGACTTCCAATGACTTCCATGGACAACCTTTTGTTAGTTAAGTAAAAAAATACTTATCAAATTTTGTTTATGTCAACACGACGTAAATTAAATCGTATTGTACCTTTAACGAACTGGAAATTAGAAGCAAAAGAGTTGAAATTAATAGTTGGCTAATATCAGGTTTTGACAGATTAAATCTGTATTAGGGTTTGAGTAATTTTCTGAAAAACAACTACATTGTATTCTTGTTAAAAATCTTAAATCTCTGTTTCAAATTTTCTATTTATTCAATAAATGTAAAACGATATTCTCTTTAGCAACATTAAGATAAAATTTTTTGTTCAGTTAAAGTAGTCAGTCAAATGCAGTTATTCACAAATAAATTACAATGAGACTTCTAATGGAGAATGCTAATTGATGCCACGTATTAGCATATTTCGACTGTTTTCTAACGATAAAGTTTTTCACCGTTATTTAATTAATGAAACCGGTATAATGTTAACTTATGCGCAGCGATAGTAATAAAACTGAATTATGTAAATAGGAATAATAGTCATATTAAAAATATTTTCTTAACATATAACGCAGATAAGGAAACGTTATTTTCAAAATAAAATTCGTTAAATTTTTAGCTGCTAACTACAGGACATCTTCTACACACCATTGGACACATCCCTTTCTGGGCTGATACAACCGGAAGCCGCTCTGTATAGCTGGCAAAGTTTTTTCCGTCTCAAAACATTAATAACACTTACAATCCGTTTGGTTAAATTTGAAAGGTGAAATATCGTAGCTACAAACTCAATGATTGTATAATGAGCGGACATATATGTATGTATGTATATATGTGTGTCGCCTCCGGAGATATTTCGCTAAAAATGAATATTCAAACTAGAAATGAGTCTTTAATTACTTACTGATATTTATGATGAATCTGTTCTTATTAACGGTTTGTCACGCATTCAGCTAAAGTTTTACATTCTTATTTCGTGATAGTTACTCATACAACAAAATCTTAACAAAACCCAAAAATAGGTTTACAAGGATTAATGTCTCTTCCTTTTAGGAATTATCTTAGAAAGTGATTTAATCGCAAAATAAAATACATAGCGCTTAAGAGCTAGAGTAAAACAAGTTCTAATGGTCGCCATTTAAAAAAATATGGGTTTCATATGTTTCACATAAGTACACTTAAATCATTTTTAATTGATATCATAGCAGAACAAAGCATTTGAAGAAAACATTCACCGTCTTTTTATAACTACTTAGATAATAATTTTATGAAATGTATTTATCACACATATCTGCTTTATTTATTAATGAATGTTGAAAAGTATCTACAGTTGGACAGATGGCAAAAGCTTTAAAAGAGAGCGCAAATCGTTGCAGGCGCGCTTTGAGAAAATAAAAATCAACATGTCTCCTCTGGCCTTTCTATATTCGCGCAGTGATCTCAGAGCGCGGAGCGACATTACCAACATTGTGATTAATGTTCGTCTGTCGCTCTTCGTTTATAAATTATCTCTGGACGTTATCCGTCGATCTCTAATTGAAGGAATTGCGGCAATTTAAAAGGCGGCCTTTCGTACCGCGAATTGAGTAATTAGCTGAATTGCTGTTTTTATTTTATCAAGAAGCGATACAGTGAGATTTAATTTGTGCGACGCCGAATTGATAACTGTTCCTTTTTTGAATTCACTGTCGATTGTTAATAGAAATAGTGACTTTGAGTGTTTGAATGAGAAAATTTGTTAATTGTTCATTTATTCTGTTTATAAACGAGAACTTATCTTTGATTATTTATCTTATTTTGTTTAATTAGTTTTCATTTTATCTACATAATGCTTACACATATATAATAAATTAAATAATAGATAAATGGGTAATAAAATATGTCTCTCGGCTAACAGTTGCTGTCATATAAAAATCCGCATGTAGTTTGATATGCATATATGTGAAAATGTACCGCATAATTATGGTCTCGAGGGAAGTCATTAATCTATTTAATGTGTGTCTGCCATTAATTATTTATTACGGCACAAGATCATTTGCTGACGGGAATAATTCATATGAAGAATAATTTTTATTCAATGCTATTTCAAGAGTGTCTCAGATAATTTCTATAACTACCTCTCGGTAGAATGCGATGTATGAAAGTTTCGTTTTGAAACAGAGATCTTTTATTTTGCTGACGGTAATAAATAATTATAATAAGCTGTTTGTTTCAGTACGATTGTTGAGGGCGTTTTCACACTTTGTAAGTTAAGAAACACATTTGTATACAACTATATATTTATGTATGTAATTTTGTAATTCTAAAACACATCCACAACTTAAATGATTATTTATAAATTGGTATCGGATTAAAATAGTATCGAAATTTATTTTACAATGTAAGTTTGTTGTACAGAAACCATTGCGTTCTAACATAAATAAAAAACTATACACTTACACTAGCGGACCCGGCAAACGTCGTCCTGCCCGGAAAATCAGTTAACAGTAAATAATTAAATATGTATATCAAATTATCTTTTTTATATTTTACTAGTGTAAGTGTTAGTAGTATTGCTTGTTTTTTTTTATTTTTTTGTAAATTGCGAATAAAGATTGTTATTATTATTATTATAAATAAAAAAATAAACTTTTTTTGATTTTGTGATTTCATAATTACTTCATACGAATCCAGGTTTGTACGAAAAGAAATAGAAAGGACCGCTCAACGTCATGTAATGTTGTAAATTGTATAGCAAATTAAATTTAGCGACACACCGATT
>DWMG01001079.1:0-16329 GCA_018244855.1 Elbella merops
CTGGATATGAGCCCGATGCATGGCAATAGGCTCACCACCTATTCCATTGTGGGACTTGAACGTAACCGGTGAAACGTGGGGGTGTACTACACTCCTCTGCCTACCCCTTCGAGGATTACAGGCGTGATGTTACATTTAATTTCAATGATTAGCAAAAACATATTCGCAACACGCGTCATATACATTGACGTGCGACACCAAGATTGGAAAATACGTCATAACAAAAACGAGATCGCCGCAGTGGCAGGTACGTTTATTTTGTTATCCGGGTGCAAATAGGACATACATGATTTGTTCTTTTTTTAAACGGCGTTCGATTTTTAAACTAGGTAGGTTCATTGGTACTTACTAGTACTTATTGGTAATTACTTACAATGGTAAGTAAACGGTATAAAATACACTAAAAATGAATGTGTATATTTACTTTTAATACTTATCCGAGTTTTCGTTCGAGACCGATATCGAACCCGTATTTTATAATCATCACTTAAGGCTACAAAGCAAGGACTGCTGCGCTGGACCAACAAGGCAAGCGGTAAGTAGTACACTGACCCACGCCTTGGGGAAGCAGCAAATAATTTTGGATGATAACCGCTATCTTTCATAGCTCAGTTTAACTCAGCTATACAACAGTGTTGCTCTCGGTGTCATTTTGTTTATTGCGTGTCATGGACATAATAAATGTAATAAAAATAAAAAATAATAATAATCGACCCATTATTATTTCACCGTTGGAATATGGGTCTCCTCTCATATTGAGAAGGTTAAGGCCATAATCTGCCACGCTGACCAAGTGCGGGTTGGCAGACTTCACACACCTTAGAAATTTTTTTTTTAATAAATTCTAAGGCGTGTAGGTTTCCTCATGATGTTTTCCTTCACCATTAGCAAGTGACATTTAAATTTAAAATTCACTTTTTGTAAAGCGGTGCGCGCCATGAATTTGAACCTAGCACCCCCGGAGTGGGTTGAATTTTTAACCACTAGACTGCTTAAATAAATGTACATGTAAATGTACCTACAAAAAATCCGGTATAACGCAAAATCTAAGAACACCACGTGCTCTATTAATGTACAAAGGTGCTTGTCTGAGGGACGAATCCAGCACCCCTCCTGCGACAGACCTGCACGTTGGATATAATGTCACATGGATGGCAAAAATCTTGCTTGTTAATCTTGTTACGTCTTTGCCACATTCGTCTTTTAACTATGTTATTCACATTGCTGTCTATTTCTTTCAGTTAACACGTTCCCAGCGAACCAAAAAAGACAATAACTAGGTCATGGATAGGTACATGTTTCATTATTTTTTATAGCTTCCTGGATATTTTATATTTATAGTTTTCGATTTTTCATAGTAGGTACTCGTCAAAGTAATAATCAAAAAGCAAACCTATTTTCCAGCGAAAACATCTAACGGTGCTGTTAATACCTAAACCTTTTCAACCTAAAAACGCGCTCAACGAAACTATTCAGTAATCAGAAAAGCTACCGACAAAAGACCGAAATTCGCGAGACGAAGCTAAATCAATGCCCGCATAAATAATAGAGTTCGGACTAAAGGCTGGAAGATTTAATAATAAAAAGATCCACCGTCCTTTGAAACCTTAAGCCCTTCACGGGTCACCTTGGGGTCAACGACCGCTTGCGTAAGTGTTGCGTCACCGCGCAGAAATGCGTGTATACAGCCCCCTAATGGCGCATCTCTTGTCCCTGTCGAACACCCCAATTTACCATATGAGTGAGAGTGATGGCACATGGACGATTACTTACGTCAGACGAGCTAGGATTTTGCACTTTCGTTTTTATTTTGAATGCGTACCAACATACGAATTTCCATTTGTCATAAGGTTTTTTAGTTCTTTTATAGTTTCAAGAAACGATACCTTACTTGTTCGCGTTCATAGATCCGGAGCGACTATTATTATTACATTCCTTGTATAATTAGAAATGTCAAGGATATCTTTATGCTTAGATGCACATTCTTACAAGTTACACAATACAAGAATTTGACCAGGTAATTTCTTAATTTTAAATATTTTGTTGTTATTGAGACTATTTGAATTTAGAACATACCGTTTATACCGAGTTGTTTTTGACAACCAAAAGACTGAGCCTGTTACTAACACTAGCATTTTTGATATTAGAGGCACCATCATACTTATTTATGATGTCTTAAATAAAACTAATTCCATATTTCGAGACACTGTTAAAGTTAAAGGCAAAAAAATATTGATCCATGCTACAGTTTGTTGATAATGTAATTTTTTTTATAAAAAAAAATTGACATCAATTTTCCCGCCTATCGTTAAACTGAGTTGATATAATAATGTTTCAGCTTATTCATGTTTCATAAAATGTACAATTTATAAAAACTGCTGCGCTTCTGCAGAAAAGTGAACTATTAGGTTGGTCCTTTAGTTATATTCTCTGGCCATTTATTGACGGTTTCTGTGCTTTGACAGCTATATTAATGAAGCTTTCAATAAATACGTACTGCCTTGCATCTTCTGATTTCCTCGAGCCTTTTATGAGTTACAATTATATAAAGAATGCAATTGATACGTATGTGTATAAATTCTATTTGATATAAATATTGGGTTTCTCTCTGTACTTGTTATCCCGAATCTGTCTACCAGTTTAAGTAGGTCTCCCCCACTCTCACTCACTTTAAAATACCAGCAGGAATAAGGGCTATTTATTACAACGCAAAGGCCACTTAGCTTTGGTGTTACGTTAACCGAGTACACACGTCGTATCTGCACATCGCCTTGTATGTGTGTGTGCGTGAAGAGGAAAACTATTTTAAGGTAAGGTATTTCGAATTGGAAACGATTTTTTAACACGCTTATTTTATTACATTTATCCATTAAATAGTTTAAGTTTCCATCAACTTCACTCTAGACATTGACATAACACGTTAAATATACTTATTTAATACAAAAAAATAAATAATAATATTAGGTGTATTGTATTATTATTGTGTTTTGGAAACCTATAACTAAGACGCTGACAATTGTTTTATCTAAAAGCTCGCACATTTAGTTTGTCATAACTATTTCTTTTAGCTGTGAACGGAGCCAAGAATGAAATACCTACCACAATGAAATGTTTGTTTAGCCAGGCACGGGACCCAAGACTTCACTTGGTACTAAAACGCAGACAGTTATGAAAACGCGAACAACATTTTTATTGATATTTACATGTATTACAACAGCACCTATGTATAGTTCGCTATATAAATAATAAATACCATTATTTTTTATTATATTAGTCTCTTCACTTATCTTTTACATTCTCTTTTATAGACTTTTCTAATATTCATACATCCATACATATCCTCACGCCAACTCCCTTACAGGGTAGGCAGAGGATACGATATGCCAAATATCCCTATCCTTGCATACCTGCCGTACATATATTACCCGGATTTAGTTTCATCGTTCACACTTTTACTCTTTCTCACACTTTTTCTCCGAAAGTTTTCCTTCACCAGAATAACTATTCATTGTGGGAAATTACTGCTTACTGCAATCAAAGCAGAGTGCTTGGATCAGAACCTCAAAAACCCTCAAACCTTACGCAATAGCGCATTTACTCAACAATGTTTGTTCCTATAAGACAAAATAATAGCACGTGTAATAATAATAAACATAATATTATTGAAGGAACATAAAGATGCGATTCGTATGTATAAGCTGATTCGCCGCGACCTTGACGCGGTCGCTGCCCAGTCGCGGACAAGGGCAGCGCATGCAGTCATGCATCGCTATTTATATCGGCGTGCGGTAGCGGTACGTCGCGTAGCGATAACTATTTTGTGACTTACGCGCGCATGCGGGGTAGAGTAAGCCACCCAATAGCCATCCCCGCTCCCGCACTCAGTCTTTTAAAAATGCAGGCGGATGCACTATTGGATATCTAATGCACGGACAAACGGACAGACGGTCAGACAGACGGACGGAAAGACGGACGGACAGACGGATGGTCGAGCTTTAATGAATATACGAAAACACAATCGTCATCAGCCTAAGTCCACTGTTGGAGATAGGCCTTCCCTAAGGGGCTTTGCTTATACAAGTAATCATCATGCTAGGCATTGAGTCGAGGATCGCAGAGCATGGCTCCTGGCACTTCCTACGCTCCTACCATACCGCAATCTGCTGACGCCAGGATTTGTCGCCTTTTATAACACCGTGATATCCCGACATAGGATCGGGGGACGTATTCTTTCACCACTCCGGTACGGAAAATTAAAAAGACCATCACAAATGATACTTCTTGAACGAAATATAACTCAATAAAGTTACTTTGAGTCAGAGAATATTACTATTCCTAAACTAATAATTTAAAAAGTCGGACTATCACATAGATATGCTAATACTACTGCATATACAATTACGCGCCACTGCAACAGGCAGGTCGTGCCAAGGTTGCTTTGATCGTACAGACGTTGCAGTGCGTGGTGCAATCTTTGGGATCATTTACGCCTCAAAACGATAATCACTATAAGACAGACCGAAAAATATTGTGTACCTATATTTTAAATTTCTTGTTCTTTACGCAGAATTTTATTAAAACAAGATTCATGTAACATAATACAATTATTTAATACATTTATTTAAATTTGATTTATATAGCGTCAGGTGACCGCATGCGCTGCTGCGACTGCGCACGTACTGCGCATGTCGCATTACAGGTATTTAGATAGGTTGGACGAAGCAGTATTGTAGATATAGGTTTTTATTTGAACTACATTACCTGTTTCTATTCGCCATCAGCCTTTGGAAGTCTATTTTTGGACATAAGCCTTCATTACTCTGCCCTTCTTTGCCTGATCGGAGCGTTATGAATTCAGAATTGTCTGTTTAGACTACATCAATTGTTTTTATGGAAGAATAAAAATTAAATAGTATTGAGAAGTAGTATATATGTATGGATGTATATATGTATGGATGTATATATGTATGGATGTATATATGTATGGATGTATATATGTATGGATGTATTATGTATGTATATGTAATCGTAGTTTAACCATGAGAAAGATTTAGGTTATAGCATGCCACGCTGTCCAAGTAGCAGACTTCACACGCTTTGGAGAACCTTATGTAGAAGTGAAAGATGTGCAGGTTTTGTCACGACGTATTCCTTCAGGTTGCTGCGAGTGATATTTAATTTTAATACGTATATAATTTTTTATAAAAACGAAATGTGTGCCAGTATTACAACCCAGATCCCCCGGAGTTGGTGGCTAAATTCTAAACTACTAGACTAGACTAGACTGTCTTAGGACAGATACTGAGTAATATTTACTGTACGTTTCATTTCTGACAGGTAACAGGAGCCAAGTATAACTAACTAATCTTTGCACAAAGTTACTGAAAAATCCACAGAATCCATATGTGATTGGTAGCAGATGTACAATTGTTACTGCTGTCTGCTTGTTTGTTGTTCTCATGATAATAAAAATATTAGACCACAGTGGAAGTAAGATCGAAAGGGCAGCTCGTGTTAAATGCAGTGATATATCAAAAGTATAATGGTTAAAAAGCGCTATCGCCAGCATCCTTTTGCATTTGTAAGCGATACGCTTAATCTTCCAGATAAACCCTGATCATCATGGCTGATGACGTGCAAACATAAAAATTCATTGCGCCACTTTAGCCCGACTCTTGCAAATCGTCAGTTCATTATCCACGATCTACCATTAAATGCAATTATTTAATAGGCTTTACAAAAACGTGAGTCTCTACAAGTACACAGCAGATGTTTCGTGGACTATTTTTAAAGCTTACAACACGACTATGATGCTTTTGACGATATAATACTCACCTTTCTTTATTACATTGTGTTTTATTATAAAGCAACAAATCTAGAAGAATGTCAAAAATAAACCTTGTTTTTCTTTCATTCATTAAATGGAGAATGTCAAGAATAAAACTAGTATGGATGAATATATGTAGATGGCACGGTGGCGAAAATTCAACTGATTTGTGGTAAGTTCCTACTTTGAAACGGTACGGTGCGAACAGTAGGGAATGACAAGTTAGTGGAGTCAGTAGGTACTGTATATAAAAAAACGTCCCCAATTTCATTATCTAATTAGGAAATACTTGTGATCGCGTCGTATGAAAAAATCTTGATATTATTATTGCAAGTACATGGACGATTTAAAAGTCGTCAGTCCTAAAAGCCCGCATCTCAGATTATGATGCGGTATAACAGTACCGCCAGGTGCGATGCGGGGAGCGCAAATAAAAATAAACGCAAAATAAACGCAATGCAGTTTTCGTTTAGGAGTTTATGGCTCGAACCGAATTTGTGAGCATTTTATGGCTGGTCTTTTACGATATCCCATATACTCGTATACTTACGTCATATTTGGGTTGTAAAATTTGTATTGAAAACTTGGGTGTTTATTGACCGTCACAGCTTATTTTCGTACTTATTTGCATGATTATATTTTGGGTTTTACGTTTTTTAAAAAAATTACAATTGTTTATATTAAGTACTACTAATCAATTTGCGTGTATTGAAAAGAAATAAACATTTATTAGCGGTCTTTGGCTGACTGATGAAATCATACTTCTAACTTCAGCTAAATTGTTTATTAAAAAGTTATAAACTTATTTTTGTTCATGTGCATTTTTTTATATTTGTTTTGTTTATATTCAATAATTACTGTGAACATAAATGTTACTTATATTTTCGATCGCAATATAATAATGTTTGCAAAAATGTTGTTGAAATGGTTCGATTTTGTTGCGGGTTACGTGTATTCCATTAATATTTTCGACCGATTGGCATTTGGATAAAGTAGGTACTAGAAATATTTGACCTTCCGTTGTCCTACATTCTGTATCACATGCTACGGACCAATGCTGTTCTACGAATAGAAAATAACGGACTAGTAAAATGAAGTTATTTTTAATATGTAATTAAAGTAGCTAGACTAGATTTAATTTTGAACTAGGTCATATAGTTCTTCATAAGTACTGCTAGCAATTATATTATATTTTTTAATAATTTCATATTACCCTTTAATAATAATATAATACTTTATAATAGTTATATAATACTTTATAATAATTATATCACACCACTACTGTGCTACTTACACTATAGTATAAAAAAGGACATATTTTTATTTTATCAAAAGTTTAAAATATTCATACAATACCTACGGTTAATAAGCAGTTTATAAATGACTTCGATAATATGTACTTATCGACTCCTTCGCTTCGAATTACGAATTTTTCATAACTAAGTGCCCATAACTTACTGCACGCACACTTCTAGAACTACAATATAGCAGTCTAACCCATATCTATACTTCATCCATCTCGTTGAAATACCCGTGTAACTTATCAATTACTGGTCCCAGGTGGGATCGCGCACATTTTTATGTTACTAGGATTACAGAGTAACAGTACTGCCAGGTGGTAACCTAACCTGCTTCACGTCAATCCAACTCGTGCAAGCAAGAAAAGCCCTAGTGCCATTCCTCTAAGACCTATTGTTCGGTACCGTTATGCATGGAGACCGCGGTATACATCAATGTAAATTTTACGTTGTGGTTAAGGCATAAAGTTGATTTTAAAATGGCAATATGAGTGTCCCGGTTATACATGAGACTAGGATAATTGCGTGTGCTTTAATTAGACTCGTCGGACATAGTTTTTGCAATAATACATTGTCGTCCAATTGGTTCGAGCGGTTAAGAATAGACACTTGTAACTGTTTAGCTATGATCAAGACCTTATGAAACAACATTTAAGATCATTTACAGTGTGTGCGTAGTTTCTTAACGTGTAGAGTATCAGTAGCCCTAATAATAATATTCAAAAATACTTTGAGAGTGTATTACACTCTGCCTACCCCTTCAGGATTACAGACTTAATGATACATTTTTTTTAAATACTAACTTCGGTCAACTTATCACACGGTGATTGGATCGAAACTTAGCAGAACTTGTGAAACACACACAAATTTCACACACAAATTTGTGTCGGTTTGGAAGCGAATTAACGAACCTGAGAAGTACTCGAGATCGCTTACCTCTAAGATACCAACAGGCCCGTTTAAGCGTGTATGGACACAAACATTTGCCTTTAAATTTGCATTTATCATGAAGTCGATATACTACAAATACAATATAATCTTACAAATAGTGTTAAATATATTCAATATTTGCATTTAAATATATTTGATGGGTGAAGCAACTAAAATGAACAGCAGAGTTTTTGGTATCATCTATTATAATGAACATTATTATTTAAAGTAATTTATATCTTAGAGGCTATCAAATTTGACGGTATTTATTAAGCCTCAGTGCACATAGACACTAGCGCCACCAATGAATATGTCTGACGTACCTTCTTGTCCTTGAAAAAGTATGTAATGATTTTAATGTTATTTGCATTTATTTATTATTCTTATTAGTTTTATTAGTTTGAATTTAATTACTCGAAAATTCAGTATTAAAAATATTTTTACAGTTCTCATTAAAATTTGAGTTAATTTTAAATTCGGGTATAATAAAGCACGAGGCGTTCAGCGTGATAATATATAAATAATTTATTAGAATTTATTCCATTCGTTTCAATAATGAATAAAATTGGCTACATTTTAATTTAAAACTACATAGGATTTTGGTATTCTTACGTAAAGTTAATACACGACTGTAAATATTAAAAATGTTCGTTGATTCCATTCCATTACACTTTATAATTAATGGAATTTAGATATCGTTAGACGAAACATACTGAACTGTAAAATTTTCTATCGCTATCCCCTTCACTCCAATTTTGAATACTTAATTTAATCGGAAGTGAATTTTACGATTAGACGTAGTAACGGTTACAAAAATATGTTTTTATCATAACACTGCCTACAAATTTAAAAGGTCTGAATATCTTATAATATAAAGAATTTATATACTGTTAAAATGAAAATTATTAGGAGTTAAGACGAGAGATAAGACGTTATACTCGAGATCTAAGTTAGGAGACCTTTTTTTATGTAGAAATAGGCTCGCGTTTGGATGCAGTCTCGCCAGATGGAAAGCGAGATGTAGCCTAGGATGTAACACGCTCGCTTAGAAAGCCTTATCTCTGTGAAACGTTGTTTTTAATGTGTGGCTGCCGTCGCTGTTAAATTGAACATGTGTGAGTGTCTATATTACGTATTATACATATGACGTCACTATTTTTGACTATGTGTGTATTCTTTATATTGTGTGATTTAAAGGGTTTAGGCTGACGTGCGTTAACAAGGTTGTAGGCGATTTCATCCCACACATCAACCCCCGTGCGATTTCATCCCACATATTCCACCCGCGACAGGGTCGGGGACACCTTGACATTATAGACATTATTTTTTGTATTCAATTTGTGAGAAGAATCTGAAAAATAAATATTAAGCGCGCGGTATAAAACCCAATCCTCTGAAACCTAACTGACCTGGTTATCGAGTAATAGTTTACTATTCATCCTAAATGACTTAAACACAAATGTCTACGATCACACTGATGACTCTATATATAATATAAGCCGATCGATCTATAAACGATTTTTGTACATTTTATTCTATTTTAACATAACATCACACCTGCATTTCTACGATAAAATAAGTGAATCTGTTGCCGTGCATCCTGCAAAAATCCAGACTCTATGCCACTACTTAGAATATTGAAAGTTTTACGCAAAATATACCGTTGCCTACAACTTTGAAGTCCGTGTGTAGTGTTCTAAATTATAATCAATCTCAACGCGAAACACTTTGCATGTTCTGACGCATGTAGCATTCTCGGCCGGCTCCCTAGATCAACCACCTCTCCTTGAACGTATGGCAGAATATTAAAGTATTTTATGCTAATGTTTTGTTGAGCTAAATTTTTAAAGAGTTCATGAGATCTCTCTGTCCATTCCTCTTGGTCTTTGAATATTACATGACCCGATAAATTCTCGGTGAATATTTTTGCTTGATTATTCCAAATTTGTCTCATGTGTTTCCCACTACCGGCCCAAGGAGCATTGAATTATTACTAACGGTAAAACTATTTTTTCTGTATGCATAATCGAATCCTGTCTTGGATTTCATGTCAGTATCACCATTAGCCTGTTGAAACACGCTACATATGTATGTAAGGGAGGCTATAGAATTGAAACGAGGCTTTCGACTGAGATCTATTGCTGAATACAATACAATACAATACAATTATTCTTTATTGCACACCAAGATTATAATACAACATAGATTACAAATTTTCGAGGGCTTACAAAAGGCGATCTTATCGCTAACAAGCGATCTTTACCAGACAACCTTTGGGTAGGACTCAATAATAATAGCAGAAATCTGATACGGGATGTACGATAGCAAATACTATATAGGGTAAATAATAAAATAATTATAATACATACATACATACATACTACATACTACAATACATATATACAATACTATATTGTAGGGGAAAAAATAAAATAATTATAATACACAATTGATATAAAAATATTAAGCATAAATATGACATAGAAATACTTATATAAATAATTTTTAACATCGTTAACGTTTGCCGCGCATATACCATTGAATGAAGTACGATTGAAGTTCATTATCCCATAGACAAAAGGCCAGCCAAGTCAGCACTCAGGTCCTAGGTTATCGCGCGCAGATTATACAATATGTGAACGAAATTCCAAGAATACAGCTACTAAAAGTGTGCTGCAAGATTGAAGATAGCTCATGTAAAGCTACTTATGTATTCCACACGGGACGTCAACACAGGCTGCCTCATACCAGCCATTGTTTACATTTGAAACTGTATACCACATTGCCATACTAAGTACTGGCCTTATTACTGAATGTTTGCTTCGGAGTTTAGCGCGTCAGGTCTATAATGATACATATTTGGCAGCCGGTGTCCTCTGCCTACACCGTTAGGGACCTGGCGTGGAGATTAATATCTTATATATTATTTATTTACCCATGAAGTTTACAAAAATAATAATAATCGACCCATTATAATTCCACTGTTGGAATATGGGTCTCCTCCCATATTGAGAGGGTTAAGACTGTCTGCCACGCTGGTCCAGTGCGGGTTGGCAGACTTCACACACCTTAGAAAATTTTTTTTTTTTATATAAATTCTAAGGTATGCAGGTTTCTTCACGATGTTTTCGTTCACCGTTAGCAAGTGATATTTAAATTTAAAACGCACTTTTGTAAAGAGGTGTGCGCCATGGATTTGAACCCAGGACCTCCGGAGTGAGAGGCTGAATTCTTAACCACTAGGGTATCACTGCTCAAGTCCTGGTTCATGTTGTTATGTAATAATCGTTAAGCCTTGTCGGATTTCGTTCAATTGGTTTAAAACATCGCAAAAACTTACTTGACCACTTACCAATATCGTGGTGGATTATGCATTATACCTGTCATGGTTCTGGGAGAGATTTGCGCATAGTAGTAATCAATAAAAAATGGTTGCAGCCAAACTATCCCGGAAGTCAAAAATACCATTTCTTTTACAAACTTGGCTGTTGACCAATAACTACTCTGTGGGACCCTCAACCAGAATAAAATCACACTAACGGTATGACTGTGTGACAGCTGTACACTCGTTCTGCAGAATTTCTAAGCCGAGAATCTTACTTGTAGTTCACTTAGAAACAGTATGCCGAAGTTCTAACCTTATTTATTTCGTTCCGGCACATATAAGAATTGGAGTGATATTGCTTCGCTCATTTGTCGCATGTCAACTGGCTACATATAAATTACATCACGGATGTAGTTATTATCACGTAAAAACCATTGTAAAAACCATGAAAACACCAATTAAAAGTGGAAGCATTAGTAGAAAATGTGTGTGGGTGGTATTATATAGCCATAGTTATGATATTTGAGAATACTGATTTAATCTATGATTGTAAGAAAGTGGTTGTTTTTCGACAAGGCACCACGTTGAGGAGATACGAGTCATGTCATGTTCCCTGATAATGTTCTACATTAACGATTCTAGCGGCACTGCCAGCTTCTAGAATATTCTGTCATTTAGTGAGAACCTTTTGAGTTGTACAATTCAGAGTATGAGAAAGAAATGCCAAAACGTTTTAAAACATGTCTCATCTCACACGCCACTGAATCGAGCAATAAGATGGCGTTTGAAGAGAAAAAATGAATTGAACTGAGTTTTTTCATTGCGCCATTGAAATGAGTGCACGGAGTCAGCGCGCTTCATAAACGTTCAAATTATGGTCTCCGTTGAATATTTGACGTTTTTAGATTTGAATAGGGATGTTCCTCGTGTCTTTGAATAGGGATGTTCGTCGTTTCATTCTATACCGATTTTTCCATATTTTTGAATTTGGGAAGTTCTTCGAATATTCGTTCATATTTTAATTTTAAAACCCGACATTATAGATCAAAAGAAATGAGTATATTTCATAAAATGGAACGCTTGATGCGTGAAAATGGGATGAAAAAGTCACGATTTTCTCAATATTCGACGCTTCGTTTGAATTATTTTTCCCTATAAAAGTATTAGGTGATTATTTTGGACTTGTAATATTTTAAAATAGACTATAATATCTTTTTCTAAATTAAAAATTAACATGCTGAGTGCCTCGTTGGTCGAGTGGTTCTAAGTTCGACAGCTGGTCGAGAAGTCTCGATCGAGTCGGGTTATATTAGGTTTTTAACTTAAAATATCGACCAGTGGTTAATTGTATCGATTTGTGCCCGATATTGCGTAGTAGATTGTAAACGTAACTGATGAAACGAGGGAGGTTCCTGCACTCCTCTGCCTCCCAATTCGGGTTTTCCCGCCTTTAATTTACTATTGCTAATTTATAAATACATAGGTAAGTAAATTTAGTTTTTATTTTTTTGGGATCTGTTATTTAAAATTCATAAATAGAACTTTTAACATTTTTATATTTTTACATTCGTATTCTAACATAGAACATCCTTATTCCAAGTGAAATTTATTTTCCCACGTTTCATATTCAAATCGTACGCGTTCAATATAAGCACTTCGTATGACTCATCATTTCGTGGCAATTACTGAACGTAGGAGTCTTTACGGTAAATTCTACTTTTTAGGTTATATTCTGAAAAACTGTCTATTTACGATGGTATAACTTTTTTAACGGTCGGAATTTTATTCAGGCTCCGAGCCCATTTTTTGTTCCTATTACGTATTAGCGTTAGACTTTTTATTTAGGTACTCAGAGTTGCCACGTTTGAATTTTGATTGACTAAATATTTGGGGGCACGACAGAGTATCATCCAATTTACGCGTCAGTCCTTATTGCGTTCTTGTTACAAATACGTGACAAGCTTTAGGTATTTATGTTTGTAATTCGTCTTTACGTTCCTAATGACTGTTCTGTCATGATTAAGTTTTCTATTAATTATCATATAGAGTTCTATGCTTTGTGGTGGGTGTCTATGTTTTTGTTATCTTGTAATGTATTTGTTATCTTGTAATGTAATAGTCATGTAATGTACTCGTATAGTAATGTAATGTAAAAGTCTGTGGCTCTCTGTCCAGATGTCATAATCTGTAAGACTATTGAAGATTTGTTTTGATTTTCGAAGGTAAATTTCGAATATGATATAGATTTTTCCGATTTCAAAACTTAATTATCCATTCTGTGAGCAAATGGTTAATTCAGTTGGGTATCCTTTAGGACGCCCTCCTGCTAGGCGGAGTGACGATATACGCAAAGTGGCTGGCAGTGGTTGGATGCGTAGAGCTGAAGATCGAGCTCAGTGGCGTGCTATTGGAGAGGCCTATATCCAGCAGTGGACGGGAGTGGGCTGATAATGATGATGCTCGAAATAGTAAATTACATTTTTAATTCTCCCCTTCGGAGGTTACAGGCGTGATGTTACCTTCTTTTTAGTAATAACTAATACTTTCTATATATCCTTACTGCCTAACTCGCAAGGGACTTGGCGTGAAGATATACATATATGTATTTATGTAGTGTTAGTACTTAATTGTAAAATGAAATAATTTTTATTAACTCCAAATAGATGACGTCATTCATATCGTTTAGGTTAACAACAGAAACAAACTGTGTACCTATATAACAAGTAGCAATATTTTTTGTGCTACAAAAACACATACATAGATATTCCACCCTGTACACGTCAACGTATTTTCCCCCTTTTATCCATTATCTATTATTAAACAAGAATAAATAATAAATATAATTTCCCCAGTGTTTTTGAATTCCTACCCCTTCATATCCTATAAGTTTAAAGAGGCCACGTTTATTTATAACATCCGACAGATGGCGTGACTGTGTTTAATTTAACGCGATCCATAGGGTTGATTATACGTACACAGTATTATCTGATGACAATAATTTAAAGTGGGGTGTTTTATCATCGGTTTTCTATAGCTTAGTTGTTAGGTAGTTTTATATACTAGCTGTGCCCGCGACTTCGTCCGCGTGGAATTTTTTATTTAGAAATCAATTAAGAAAACATAAAAGTGGTTTTAATGCAAAGAACCTTTTCTAAAGTACTTCTGTGTATAATAAAACAGCAGATCTAATAGTTATTTTGCCGTTTCTCTAAATTTTGCCGTCGTCGCAATATTTTTTATTGCTGCTCCTCTCCTATTCATCTTAGCGTGATGTTATATAGCCTATAGCCGCGATAAATGAGCTATCTAACACTGAAAGAATTTTTTCAAATCGGATCAATATTTCCTGAGATTAGCGCGTTCAAACAATCAAACAAACAAACTCTTCAGCTTTATATATTAGTATAGATATCCTGATAGTGTGAATATATCCTGCAAAACTTACAGTACTTGCACAAACCAGAAGAATAAAAGAAAATATTTATTGGGTGTAGTTGCACCTATATAAGTTAAGCAACTTGAAGATAATAAAACTTTTGTTCTAGTTCTACAGTCTGTGCGCCCCTACAGCAACTGTTTTTACCTTAAAAAAGTAGTGTTTACATTGAGCTGTAGTTTAAGGAAGCAAGCAGACACTAAAATAAGAAGTGTTTCAAGCTCCTGTAGGATAGCAGCAACTCGAGTAAATCTACAGTTCTATTGCAGGTTAAATACAGAGAGCAGCACTCGTCTTTTAGTTATTTTGTGAGTTGTGAAAACTTTTCCTTTTGATTTTAGGTGACAGAGCTAAAAAAGTTACGTTCTCTAGTGAAGGAGACAGATCCAATCCGCATACTGGCTGTAGCACAATTCCGACCGGAAAAGGATCATCCCCTAATGCTGCAGGCCATGTATGAGCTGAGGAATCTACTTGTAAAAAATGAAATGCTATGGAATAAGGTTAGAAGTGATCATGGATTAAGCTTATTATGGTGTAAATGATTTAAGAATTTTAGTCCTTTTAAATCTCTCTCTGGGGGTATTAAAATTTACTTATTGAAGTTAAATTAGTGATAATGTATAATGTTGTGTACTTAGTTGGTATGCCTTAAATAAATAAATAAATAAATCTTTAGCATCATTGCGATTTGAAATTCGATGTTACAAAAAAAGTGACATTTAGCAGAGATAAACACATGTAGGTAGGTCGATTGCGTATTTATTGGGTACATGTGATAACACAGATCCAGCTGGTGCTGGTGGGGTCGTGCCGCAACGCCGCGGACGAGGAGCGCGTGCGGCACCTGCGCGACCTGGCTGCGCACCTGGCGCTCGAGCGCAGCGTGCGCTTCGAGACCAACGCGTCCTACGCGCGCCTGCTGCAGCTCTACCAGACCTCCTCCGTGGCCTTGCACGCCATGTGGAACGAACACTTCGGCATCAGTGCGTGCTCTCCAACTACACCTTTACACTGTTTAAATTCTGTCCTGCCATATTGTACTGTTTTTAATACCGTATGAATGTGTGGTTTTTTCAATATATTCAGTAGACTCGGTGATTAATAGGAGGCGAAACAAAATTAAAGTTCAGATAGGGTGAACATGAATGTCAGTAGCGTCGTAAAGCAGGCCATCGGTGCGCAGGCGTGGTGGAGTGCATGGCGGCGGGGCTGGTGACGGTGGCGCACCGGTCGGGCGGGCCGCTGGCCGACATCGTGCAGGCGGGCGGCGCGGCGCGCACGGGCTGGCTGGCGTCCGAGCCCGAGGAGTACGCGCGCGCGCTGCTGGAGGCGCTGGCGCTGCCGCCCGCGCGCCGCCGCGCGCTCGTGCTCGCCGCGCGGTCTGTACCGCGCGCTAGCACCGCCCTCTGCCCTTAGTAACCACTAGGCTATCACTGCTGTTCTCAATTTAAGCTATTACATAGCTTTTATCGCGGGCTTTGAGCGCGGCGACGGATTCAAGAAATCTCGT
>DWMG01001080.1:0-16321 GCA_018244855.1 Elbella merops
ATGCGGGTTGGAGATCGCAGGGCACAGCTTTTCGCACCGCCGATGCTGCTGCCCGTCGGCGGCCAGGGCATTTAGCCATGCCTATTTCGGCTGCGCTATACCGCAATCGGCCGGTCGCCAGAGCCTCGTCTGTTATAGCAGGATGTACCACGTGCAGGTGGGGTTGGCTTGGGATCCTGATATGGTGGTTGGAACCCCTTAAACCCCATAAAAATATGATTATATATCATAATCATATTTTTATGAAGTAAATTCTTACGAATTTGTGTTGCCACCACATCTGTAACTTCCGAAGAGCTAGGCAAAGAAGTACAATACTCTCCATTGTTTCACCAGTTACGTTTACATTCCACAATAGAATAGGCGGTGAGCCTATTGACAATATAATATAACGATATCACTTCCGTAACTACACACAACGTAAATAAATATTTCATTGTGTGTAGCGACCATGTTTTAACTGTGAACAAAACAGCATCGCTTCATCCGCTTTTATTTGTGAGACAACGAGAACAGTGCCTCGGGGCCGGATATTAAATCCAGTACTTAATAGGTCATTCCGACAGCACTAGTAAATATTTACATCGCCTTTGGGTTGGAGGAACGATAGAGTTAATAAAGGATGAAAAGAAACCGTTGGAACTTATTGTTCGATTTCTAAAAAAATCTTTTGCTATTTTTATTTCGAGTCACGACGTAAATTTTACCGACTTTTTTAATTGCATAAATTTAATCGACTTCTTTTAATTTTATAGGGTGCTTTTAATTTATGTTGTTTTCATTGTCATCTTTACCAACCTTTTTATTCACAGTTGGATTCGAGTGTGAATGATAATTGATAAAGCAATAGTGTTCTGCGTTGGCCAAGAGCGGGTTGGCAGAGTTCATGCTACTTAGGGAACATTGTAGAAAACTCTGAAGCATACAGATTTTTTCCATGGTGATTTCCATCACTGTTGCACCGTGTGATCTTTACAATAGGATAAAAATTGTGAAGTTACATATACGAGTATATATCTCTATTGCAAAAAAATAATATATATCACTTTCGATTTAAATATTTTTTTAACTGGTCATTGACTTACTAATCTTTCTAATATTTATTACAAACGCATTACACAGAGTGAAATATTAAATGAGAACAATTCGATAAATGATTGATTTTATTCCGACTAGACACGTTTATTGTATACTCGTACATATATACACATTATAACTTAAAAAAAACGTAAAATGACGCCTGTAATACTCGAAGAGGAAGGCAGAGAAGTGTTGTACACTCCCACGTTGCACCGGTTACGTTTAAGTTCCATGGAATAGTCCCATAATGACACATTATAATTACTTATGACAATACGTACCTACATAATAAAAAAAACAAATTTAATAACTACTTCTCAATGACGTAGATTTTTCGTAGTGGCGTAGCAAAGCAAAGCTTAAAGATCTTACAGTGGCCGGGTTACTTCATAAACATGTATTGTAAAAGGTTTTAAGCCAATTTTTTATTAGAAATTAAGCTTACATCTACCACCACATTCGCTTATTTTACACAATCAATGCAACAAACAATCTTTTTAACAACAACGACCCTTTTTTTCATTTCAGGAATAACAAAATGTATCACATTTAAGAAGCTTCAGAGAATCTGTCTAAAATTAAACCCCCTACGCTATCCCCGAATCGAATTGGTTTACAGATGACGTGGTAACATTGCTCGCGGGAGATGTTACCTCGATGTTATGCCAAACGGAAAATATTGCCGCGCTTTGGGGAATTCGAAAAGACGTGTATTATATAAGAAACGTTTTTGAGACTATTGTGTAAAGTTTACTGGCGTTTCGATTTAGAAGTTAGTATCTCTAAATTCTGAGCGAGCGTCGTAGTTTATATTCCCGTTAGCAAAAATATTTGTGGGATGTTTAGATGTGTGTGTTAGGAAGAAGCATTGATAGCGTAATAGAGTGGATTTAAAGCGGAAAAGTGGGAATTGTGGCACGAGCCCCTGCCTGTACTGAAGCATGATTTTAAGTTTAAATATTGCTTTCTAAGCCGAAGAAGAAAACAATGTGAGGAAACTTGCCTATTTATTATTGTTATCAACAATGTCTTCTAAGGTGCGCCTACCAATTCAATACATGGCTAACTTTACAGATTATTCCCCATACTTATACTTCGACAACCTCGTTGGTCGAGTGGTTGCAAGCGCGACTGCCGATCGGGAGGTCCTGGGTTCAAATCCCGGGTCGGGTACTATTGGATTTTTCTCGGAGTCTGGATGTATGGCCGGTGTATGGCAATAGGCTCACCACCTATTCCATTGTGGGACTAAAACGTAACTGGTGGAACGTGGGGTGTACTACACTCCTCTGCCTACCCCTTCGGAGATTACAGGCGTGATGTTATGTTTATTTGCTTTGCCACTTGTAGTAAGTAGGAAACTACATTTAAGGCCCATGGAATAGGTGGTGAGTGGCATGGCGCATAAAATACAGTTTTAACTTATGAAAGTAAACAAATTTTGCTATACTTAATAATGCCCCGTTTGTTACTGAAATTGATTTGGGTTCATGTCAAGGTCATGAAAGCGCAAGACAATTGCGTATATTCCAGTGTTTTTAGCCTTTAGTACATTGATGATGGAAAACACGTAATTAGTGATGACTAATGTGGTGGATGCACCGGGCACAAATCTAGACACCATAATACTACAAATCTGAAGCATATATGGAATTGTTACCTCTTATATATAATATCAAAATAATTGCAACTCATTATATCAAGGTCGTTGCTGATTCCTTGATCGTTGACTAGTAACCAGTAAAAACTAGTATAAAGCGATATTCAAATAAGATTATTAAATACTAGTTTCCTACATAGTTCAATGTCGCAACAGTCCAGTTGACTATAGAGATGAATGACCACTTTATGCACACGCCTACTTGTAATGACGCAATGTCACAAAACATTGAAAGTATCAACATACAATTTCCGTATCAAACTGATTGGATACCACCGTGGTTCTGCGAGTTCTGCGACATGTTAATGTTGCTGGGGCTTAGGAAATATCTGATTCTCTTTGCTCGATGCCACTCTTCCATTATTGGGATATTTTGACATTTGATACAATTATCTAGAGCTAGACCAAGGCAGTAATTAATTTGGAAGAGAAATAGAGTTATTTGGCATTTTCTCGTAGGTATCTGGTGTGATAATATAACACTGATAATACTAAGACGAAAAAATAAACTGCTTACTAGGACAAAAAATCATAATCTCCTATAAATTTAACGCTTCCCTTGCGAAATACCTTTATTCGTTTCAGTTTAATTCTAAGCGAGTGTTTCAAGGCAATTACGTTCCTTATCTATAAAACCAACATTACCATTCTAATGTCATGCTTTCTAAATGGTTATTATTGTCTAATCGTGTTCACATACAATTCGATCACTACATGTATATCAGTAAGGTTCAAATAAGACTTGGAGTAATGAAGAATTCGTTCCAAGACTGTTTAATAACTGTCCTTCAACAGTGAAATCTTTTGTTCGTGCATTATCGCTTGGTGTATCACCGCTGGGTTATGTATATTGTTTTTCACGTGCTTGCTTTTCGTGACACGTGCAAATAGATCGCGCTTTCCACTTAAAGTTATCAGCTATCAGCAAACACGCTGTCATGTCATTCGTTGCTGTTGCGACATGTTCATAGCATTCTGCACTGATGCTGTTATCCTTGTGTAAATTTCTTGTTGCCTTCAAAAAATATACAAAATCCAACGTCGTGTTTAATTGACAGCTGGAAACCTTAGGTCATTAGACTTTTTGCTGTTTAAATAAACGACTACTTTGTTGGACACATCCTTCAAGTGTCTTCCAATTGTTTGTATACGAAGTTAAGTGCCCTTTAAACATCTTATTGCGTTTTGTAGCTTGTGACTCGTCTTATAGTGACAGTAACATTTTTAAGACACCAAGGTTTTAATAGTGTACTGTAATTAGGTCAACAATTGACTTTTATTACTGATCGCGGTTGTAACAGTTTTGAATAACCTATATTTCATTTCACTGGTTAGATTGGGAGTGAGTTTTGACAAAATAAGGTCATATTCAACGCGAATTTAATTCTTAGCCTGCTTACTATAATTATTAATACTTAAAGGGGTTTCCTATATAATTTCATGAAATATATAGTTGATCTCGCTAAAGAAAGCTTCTAAAGAATATCCAATAGAAATATCTATCTAGATTAGGTAGTGTCATAACAAGTATTACAAAAGCCTGAAGAAGATAATATTTTATAATCAGTTCTTCTCCATACGACGTACATGCTGAAAGGTGTACAGGAACGGTTGATTAGTCTGCAAGTTTAAAGTATCTTAAAGAGTTGTACGCGAGATATGACGTGCTTTAGTCAAAGTATTGGTCTAGCAGTGAGTTAAGAGAGAAAACATTCTGTTTATCCACAAATGTCTTTCAAATAGATCGCGATATCACGAGCTCTTGGAGAGGTTTATGTCCCGTGGTGAGCTGAAGGGGAAGAAATATCTAGAAATTTCGCTTAAATAACCCCTCTGTAACGCTAGGATCTATATAGCTCCGATTCGCTAATTCTGAAACAAACGACGTCACAGATTCTATTAATAGCCTAGTAATACAAATCTACTCTACGCGAATGGTGTCATTCACACAACAACACATGTGCAAATAAAGCTTTTAGATTGTGTAATGTTACTGTTGTATTCTTTCTTAGATACCGTAAGAGAAACGGAAGTGAGAAAAATCTGTTGAGGCTAATAAAATTCAATTTACTTGATTTTCATAGAATACCTTCGAAAGGTTGGTCAGTTACAAATAATGCATGTCTTCGAAGTGTGCGTCCTGTCTCAATGAGAGTCCATAAACAGGAACGGAACTATAATTATTGTTGTTTTTTGACTATGACCTTAAGCTTTTCGCGGAAGCGTGTGCCATATCTATTTTTACTATTCTGTGCCAAAAAATGTCAATTATGTCCAAAAAATAAGTCTGCACAGTCACTACAATTAATGTCTACTGGTATTCGCCCCGTTATCTTCGACCCAACCACTAAACAATGTACATATTATTTACTGACCCACAACTAATGGTGTCATATGCGATAACACTCAATACAAAAAGATCTGATCCTGACTTTGACACAAACCAACTTCCTTTGTTAGATACGTATGTCGCCTACGTCGCTATTGTTAAGTGAATAGATAACAGTGTCATTAATAATATTTCGGTAATATTCGTTAACAAATGACACCGAGGAAAGCGAATTATAATTTGCCGCATAGCTTTGTCACTTAGTGTCCTTTCAAAAACACCATCAGCTACTTTAAGCAGAGCAGATTTTGATCGTAGTACATTTCAATAAAGCTTAACGTTTCATTTGTTATTATGGTTTAAGTGAAATGCCGTCAAAGACATGCAGTTTGTCTTCGGCGTCGTTTTACTTTCAAAATCCAAGGATTGCAAATATTGAGTCATACTCATTTGCTAATTGGCCTTGATATGGTAAGTCTAAAGTGAAATGCATGCCGGAAACCTTCGGGTGTATGTTTTAGTCTGTTTTAGACTGTCTGCTTACTTTCGGGCCGCCCAAACATATCTTGCTTACGTGTGTTAGATCATTCTTAAACTCGTTTGCTGCGTTAGTAGAGTTGTTGCAAGCGCAATTTCTGTATTTGATCCCTGGTTCGCCCAAAGTATTATTGGGTTTTCGTAACTTGAAATTGCTGATCTTGACCTGACTTGAAACTGAACTTGTTGCTATTACTTGGATAATAGTACAGAGTATGGATTTGTGCTCGGTGCGTATAAGATACCTGCGAAATCCTGGGACTGAACTCCACCGCCCAACCCTTCGGCGACAAACAGGCATGATGATATTTCAAATAATAAAAATGTCTAACAAGACATTCCGATTTCAATTACGTTTATTTTTTAAGATCAACATTTAATGTTTCACCAAACTCACCTCTTAAATTTACTGTGTGTATGTATAGTAAATTAGTATTCACGTTGACCACCGAATCGGTGTCCTTGAAGTCCTGGGTTCGATAACCGGCCATTAGTGAGAGGTTGTTATTTATTTAGGTATTCCTTCTTATTTGTTCATCGTTTTGGAATAAACTCTCTACTTTAAATGTTTTTTTTATTGCAGTTATTTAATATGTATCCGTCCTAAATGATTCCGCACATTATTATATCTATGTACCACTACCCGCACTACTAAATTGTATTTTTATCATTTTAAGAAAAGCGTAAATACTTAAACAATATAATTATGTATATTCAGCACGTTGTCTAATGCCGAATTTGTTATATTACTAGTAAAACTATTTAATAAGTTCTCATTGTAAGTGAATGTACAATTCTTTATGAGAATAAAGTTATTCTTAAACCCGAAATGATATCCAACTGATAGCGGTAGCAAAATATGAGAATATACTATATAGTGAAATATTAAATAAATTATCAGGCTATAGTGACCATACAGTGGATAAACATACAAAATACTCGTGTATTTAAGCGTGATAAAAGGGTCGAAAAAAGGCAAATTGTACACCCAGACTAAAATTACAAGATGATTCCCTGAAATCTCTCCCATGAGAAACAAATCCAGTTTGCAAAACGACAGTCTGGGTGGATCACTGACCACTAAACATACAACCCTCGTCGAATACTCTACAATGTATCAAAATCCCAAATAATATAAATCAACAAAACAAATTAACCAGGAAAAGAGAGGCTCGCGATACAGCAAGGACACTAGCGAACCAGTCGAGAATGTCATTCAACCTTTTGTCGTCCACGGCAATTAATTGTACGGAAATTGAGACCACGATTGGCAATTTCATCTATCTAACGATATAATTAATGTTGTACGATGGGTATTGTTTGTGAAGGATTCGAGAACGAAAGTATCCGGATCTTATCCATCTTTCACTTCCGCGATGTAGTTTATATTTTTGGTAAATTATACTGAAAAGGGCTGGCCGCCACAATTTTCCTTTCGCTTTAACATTTTAGATTATTCATATTTTGATAAATATGTCATGGCGAATTGATTTTCTATAATATAGCAACGATTTTTTTAATATTCGACGTTGATTGAATTGAACAAGAAAACAAAGCGAGGAATATAATATGACAGAAAAGATGGATTTTGCACTACGAACATAATGTAGTAAGACAAAAAATGACAATACATAATGTTAAAAGGGTTACATTAAAGAATTAAGCAATTTGCTTCTGATTTCCTTTCTTTTTAAAACATAAAGCCTTCAAAATTGGAAGGCACCTGCTGAAAATTTGCTGCACACTTTTTAAAAGATTATCAGTTTCATTATCATCACCATTATCAGCCCGTCTACCACTGCTGGACACGGACCTCTCCCATAGCACGTCACTGAGCTCGATACTTCGAGTCTTCGCATTCCTTTATCACATTGGTAGGACGCAATTTCTAATTTCATACCAGCGCACAAAAACGTGGGCTTTCACGCAAATATCGAATCGCTGCTGGTGGATAAGCGCTGGGAACGACTGTGCACCAACTTTCTCATCAATCATTGTCAGCGATAGTACAACTTACAGATGTAATAAATGTGGCTTTTAGGACAAAGTAAAAGAGGGAGGTAGAACTGAATAACTCTTGCTGACTATGATTGAGATAAAATATTGGTTGGCCCTACCAAAACCGTCCCGAAAAACTGACAATATAATTGATTCTTGTAAAACCAAGGAGTTAGATACATTGAGCAATAAGTTTTTATTGGATCACATTAAAAAATCTTGTTTCAGTGATAAGAATGGATGTGTGGGTTTTTTTTCTTCAGGTGTGATGCTGTAATACACAGTACATAGCATTGGCCAAGAAATAATATTATGATGATTAATTTAAAAATTGCTGTTTTATTTCCTACTAAGAAAATATCAAAATGTTTTTTAACTCTCTGAATTCACATTTACAACAATTCGCATTCACATTTATAAGCAATTCTGCCTTCTTTCTGCTATCCTGCCTTCTTCAAGAGGAAGTCTGCAAGCAAGGAGCGTTGGGCTTGGTTGGGTTGGGGCTTAAAAGAAAATAACATCATCGTGACGATGACTTTTTCCAGCCACTTTGCGTATATCGTCACTCCCACTATCTGGAGGGCGTCCTACGCAACGTTTACGAACGAAACCTACCTACCAACCTACGAAACGTATCGTGGCCAATCCTCGTGAACTACACTATACACAAATGCAAATAAGCACAATCTGCGTTTCAAGTTAAAGTAATTTAGAATAATAGCTGCTAATCATCTCGTATGTACATTATGCTAATACCTGTTACATCTTGCGGCCTTAAAGATACGCATTCTCCTACGTTCTCTTGTCAAACACTTGTAATTCTTTGTTACTATCATTATATTGTCACGCCAGGTTTCTTCCGGGGTAAACAGTGAACACCTGCCTAATATGTCTACATTTATCACTTACACCTTGGGAAACTACACCTTGGGAAAGCATGTGGTCAGCAATAGAACGAAAGAGGCTGACATGATGTTGTTCTTTGTTATTGTTATTATATCGCCAGGTGTCTTCCGGGATAAGCAAAGAGCACCGAGTGCCAAATACTCCCATCCTTACAGAATTGACATGTTTCTTCTAGGTACATGAATCTTTTTATACATGCACGCGTTTTAGAGATTCGACAGATTATTATCCTGGCAATAATCAAGTTCCTATGTAGATAGTTAACAGCTTATTTTATTAATGGGTTTTGGGTCTTGAGAGCTGATGTTTCATTATATTCAAGCTATAGGTATGATAGTAGAATTATTAAGCGTGCATGTATAAAGTAATCAGGTTAGAAGAAAGACGTCAGGATTGTCATGCTAGATATTCCTGGCACTCAGTACTCTCTGCCCTCCCCGTCAGGGACGTGACGTGATCATATATACAAATAAATATATACATATTAATAAATACTTACATAAATACGTATGTGCTCTTAAGCGTTTCGTATCTTTATATTTAATTTACTGACTTAACTCATGTATGAATTTATACAGCTTCACGCGTTCTACTACGTCCTATTACAATTAAATAGCCTCTTGGTGCAGTGAATACTGAACTATGGGTCGTTGGTTCAATTTTCACCCAGAACAAATACTTAATATTAAGTATATACCTACGTAGTTTATTACCATCTGATTACCATAGCACAAATTCGGTCTAGCTCTTGAATCAAATACCCTTTGGTGAAGATTTCTAAAGCATTGGCTATATTTATTATGATTCATGAAATATTTACAATATCATGTGTAAAGTACATCTAGTTGTAGTAAAATTACATTTAGATACTTATTTCGAAATATGCGACTACAGATGTGCTTCCAACACTTCGTAGTACAAAGATAAAACTGCAAGTAGCCAAATTCCAAACATGCATACCGAATTCCTCGTGTTCAAGTTCAAGAATCCGATACTGACTGTCTGCATCCTTTATCTTAATATTCCAAAACAGGTTTACGAACACCGATCAAAACGGACGCACAGCGGGCTCGCGTCAATGAAATATGTACAGGGTTTTGACCCCCGCGTGAATTGCATAAGTATTACTAGCCGACAAAAAATGTTTAATTCTATTATATTATCACGCTAGGGCTAGGGCTTTACGGGCTAGGTGCGTAATGTGCCCGTGATAAAGATGGGATTATAATTAAAATGGCGTAAAGTAAAATTTAAAAAAGTGACGATATACGCAAATTGGATGGCAGAGGTTGGATACGAAGAAGGTGCAGTGGTGTGTTCTTGGAGAGGCCTATGTCCAGCAGTGGACGGGAGTAGGCAAATAATGACGCTATTGAATAATAAAATGAATCAATATTGAGAAATCTCTTCATACGGTCCCCTGATCCCAAAGTAGGCAGAGCCTGTGCTATAATCAGCTTGCTAATAGACCACATATACACATATAAATACGAATATATATACCCATATACAATTGTTTTTCAAATTCAGCTTGCTAATAGACCACATATACACATATAAATACGAATATATATACCCATATACAATTGTTTTTCAATCTGATAGAATAAATACTTGTGCTCATCACTCAAATATTTGTTCTGCGTAGGAATCGAACCCAGGCACCTAGCTTATCAGTCAGGTTCACGAACCACTGAACCAACTGACCACTTATAAATACCTGATTCAATAATACATTACTAGTTTCCTTACATCTCCTTAAAATATTAACAGCATAAAAAGCAATAAATAATAAACAATTCAAAACAGCGAATAATATTTAAATCGAAGTAAACCGATTCAATCCGGTTATTGTATTATGGTGATAAGTGACACGTGTCTGGTACTGGCTGGCGAACCGCGACACGGTCGTCGTAGACACGTGTCTGCGCTTATGTAGGAAGTAGATAGACAGCCGGAAGAAGGATAAAGGAGCTTAAGACTGTTTCAAAGGGTCATGATTCGTGGGCGTGGTCGTGAGGAATATTATTGGCAACCCTCGCGTCATACAGATGGTTATAAAAACAATGTTTAGGTCATCTTCTGTGAGAGTTTCCGTTTTCAAGAATAGTTATATATAATATAATTTTCCATTAAATTATGCCTGCCTATATTATTCCTTAAATCTATGTTTCCATCGTGAAGGTTAATAAGGAAATTAAATATTTATCACAGAAAATTTATTTCGTATTAGGAACAGACATCTCTCTTCCATAATATTGACACAAGGTGCCTCTAACACCATTCACCTTATTGTTACGACAGAGAATTAAAAAAACACAAAAACGCTTATTCTATCCAAGACCGGAACATATTAATAATAATAACAATATCGTTTAATTAATTATTAATTAATCTATTAGCGGTGATGAAGCGAAGCGAACCGGTTTGAACCGGTTGCTGCCTATATCTCACATCCAGCTGTCATGCTACTGGTAGGACGTGGTTAGCACGATCAATGTAACGGGTCAGAGCTTGGCGAGCGCCCCGCACGCGATAAGGGTTATCTCTACTCATGTTATCAGTCTTCAGTCATAAACTGGTGTGTCACCTTACGTACGGGTCAGTTATAATTGTCGTATTGACCTGGCATGATGATACAATAAAGTTTATTGTTATAATAGGTTGTTTTATACGATGACTAAGTGTAATTTGGTAGGTACCGTGTGGGGGTATGTAGGTCTGTCTGATATATGTACGTTGAATAGGACAGGGCTTATGGGCCTACCCGCTCTGTCAAACCTCACCTGCTAGTATAACAGACTATGTTTTTAACACTTCCCGTTCTGATGTAAAACTCGTATGCAACTGTGGAACGATTTATGACCGATTATCCAGACTTCCAACTTCTACTAGGAATTTCAACTTAGAGACACCCGATAGTACCCGACCTGGCTTTCCAATCTAGGATCTCTAGATCGGCAGTCATGCTTTCAACCACTCGACCAACGAGGCAGACAGTGACATAGTAATCGATAAAGGGGAAAATTATTAAAATGAATACTACAATGAGGAGTGTTTACATAAATATTAGTTACACTTCTAGCAACTTTTGGTCTTAACCCTTATAAGTCATGAGAGAAGACCCGTGTACCAAAGGTAAAATGATAAAAGGATCAAAAATTATTATTATTATTACAGTAGCAATGTCCACATACTCGTAATGTGACACTGACATTCATGTCCACACCGAACGTGTCACATGCCTTGTGCAGTGAGTATTAAGTGCACGTCACGGACCAATTTTGATTATCAATGGTGGCATTGTACCATATAAATATTTATGCTATCATCTCATTGGACTGGCGAATTAGCTGATAAGTTGGTCCAGTCTTTAGCGACTCTGGACATTGAGCCGGGGAGCGAGATTCGATTTCCATTTAAAGGAATGTTTTTGTGATGAATACGAATAATCGTTCTGAAATTAGGTGTAAAAACTAATTTATTTAAAATATATTGTTATGTTTGAGTCTACTTGCCAGAGCGCAGACTCTGCCTAATTTGAGACCAGATAGCCCTGTTTGCGTTGTTCAAGATATTGTTATTATTATTATTAATTGTATAGCCCTATTTTTTGGTAAATACAATGATTCCGATAAAACATGCATTTATCAGCGCTGACCTGTCGAATGTTTAAACATCGTTTTATCAATGTTTAATCATTTAACGTCTGTTCGTTTCGGTCGATGTCGTCGGTTATAAGCTTATAATTATTGTCTTCATATCTTCATAACTATCCCCAACCCGCGTGCCCAGCGTTTGGTTTGTGGGCGAAAATCCCTTATAAAAGTGTAATGGAGTGCATATTAGGGAAAACCTATGGCAAGTAGAGACCTGGACAGACTATTAATCTGATTTACGATATACGTAACTGTATAGGAGTGTATAGGTATATGATAGACATTTTCAATAGGCTCACTACCTTTCTATAGCGGGACGTAATCGTAACTGGTGAAACGTTGGAGTGTATTGCACTTCTCTGCCTATCCCTTCGGTGATTACTGGCGTGATGTAACGTTATACACTTTTCAATCACAGCACAATATCAAATCTCTTAACTGTCTTTATCAATAATTTCAATTAATATGTAATATGTAGTCTATCTTGCTTTCATCGTTTCCACAATTCGTTCACATATCGCTTTGTTCTCAAGTACGAATATTTTGGGATAATATCTTCCCCCCGATTCTTTGTGTTGCCCTCGCGTGAATCATCTCTCGCGCCCGCCGATAAAGCTCCGTCTAAATGAACGCGGATAGTGCTTTCGCTTCATGCATCATTACGTCATTAACGTATTTCTATTGTTGTGTTGGAATAATGTACTTTTTTCCTACCCATTTTTATTGTTCCACTGCTAAACACGGGTCTCCTCTCAGAATGAGGGTAATTAGAGCATACCCATAATGTTCATAGTCTTTTATATATTCTTAAGGAAAATTATACATATGTTATACTAAACGTAATTGTTGCATAATATTGATTTATCTTAGTATTGGTTCAAATCTTTTATTATAATATACAATACCAAATGTCTGAAACCGGTGTGCGTGTATGAAGAGAGTGATGGATATAGGAGGAACACGTCAGGTCTGAAAGGTGGAGATTTTTGCCTACCCTTTCGGAGATTACAGGCGTGATGTTACGTTTTCGTTTATTTTGCTCTGTGCCTAAACTTCCTTATCTTAAACCTTTGAGATTATTCACACTTTTCGTTTCGCATTTTTTAATCTAGTTTGTGATGCATTTCTATTTAGTCAACAGTGTTTCGGCCAATACGTTCAGAATAGTTCGATAGAATCTGGGAAATGTCTGTTCATGGAGTTATTATTTATATTAATATATCATCACACCAAATCCCTTTCGGGGTCGACAGACTGCATATAAATAATATACGTCTATTAAAAATAATACTTTTCCAATATTTAATTATTTCCATTATTACAGTAAAAAAAAAGAATGTTATACTATATTTTATCAATTAATTAATTTATTTTTAATTTAATAGTGTAACAGTTTAATGGTAACTGAAAAAACAAATAAAAATAACATTTTTTTTTTTAAGTTTTACTTTAGACGAGGCTCCCGTTCTGGAACCATTCCCGATACACGAAGCCGTACGTCGAAATGTAACGAACGAAACGCTAATGTGGTTTATTATCCGAGAATTCTCTTACCATGCAGTTGAGTTTGATTTTTTTTGCAAACCCTACTTCTATTGGTCATTTACGTATGTTCTTAGAATCGTTATATCGGACTCATGTGATTTTTGTCTTACAATTCTCTTATTACGCGGAAATCGTCCAATGTTTCTATTTTTTTGCCAACCCTACTTCTATCGGAGATATATGTAACGTTCTTAGTACTGTAACATCAAAAGATGCATTTTCATTTAATTTGTAGAGTCGTTATTTAGTAGATTTGTAGAAGATGGGGCAATAATTACTAAAGAAATGTATTTACTATGAATTACTTGAGCTCAATTCACGGCAGCTAAGCCAGATGAGGGTAATTCGAAAAGAGCTCTGAGCGGGAATACAAGTCTTATTAGCCATTACTAAGACATTCCCTAATGCCTTCGTCTTTCCTGCAGTGCAATATCTAGAAAAAACCATTCAACTAGAAAAATTTCTAGAAACTTCCATATAACTTCAAAGGGATTTTGCCCATAGAAATGCAACAGTATGCACACCAGTCGCGATATACCACGCCACCCGCACATTTCTTATCAGATTGCGTCATTTGCACAATTACGAAAGAGTCTAGATACGGCGCGCTTAAGGCTTCCCGCGAACCTTTCTCACTGTCTACAGACACACCTATTTCACGACATTAGTACACTGTACATCGCGAGTTTTGTACGGACACTTGTGGGAGTCCGCAAGGTATAGTAATCGATGTATAGTGAACTCTCTGTTACAGTATATAGCTTGCACGTTAGATCGAAATACATTGCGGCTTTTGTATGGGTGCTTGTGAAACGTTACTCTTTCTAGTAAACAACAGATGGTGCACTGTGTTACAATTGCTGGGTAGTGGGGTGTGGATAGCTGGTCACCGACAGATGTTTTCTGTTGACTCTTGTGAAACGTAAGCAACATTGTCTTGTTCGGTGCACGGGTATAGCTCTGTTTGTTTTACAGGTCGCGTTGCGTGTTAATTCAATGCGTAGTGAGTTATGCCAATATGACATTGTACCGTTAAGAGTGTGAGTGTTTTATGATAAATCATACTCATTTTATAAGTGACTACATATTTATTAACAATTTTGTCACATAGGGATAGGCAGTGATTAAGGATTTCTAAAAAATCCTTGACGACCATGGTGATGTTGATTAATAAGGGTTGGCAGATTATGTCAAGTTCAGGGTCGATATTTTTATCAAAAGCTTCTTAGAGAGAATTATAACCCGTATGTGAACGATGAAAAACGTGGCGTTGACTGATTTTTTATACATGTACTATATTTTTATTATATAATCTGTCCTTATCCCTTACGTGAACCCGTATAGAGATTCTTAGTTCCACCATATGTTATAGATAAATCATGAAACATACATAAAAGGATATTAGATAACTTCAATATATGCTTTAATATATGCGACAGGCTGTTATATTAACCGCAAACGACATGTCACTAGCTATAAATATCAGTGACATTGCCCATAAATAATGACACGGCATGTAAGTAAGTGACATTGCCCTTGCATAGACTGACAACCTAGTTAGTTATGTATCGAAAGGCTTGTATTTGAGGCCATATTTTATATCAAAACTATCCTGGGTCAACTCCTGAGCGGCAATCTGGTACGAAACTAGGCAAAGCCTGAGGTATGATGACCAGACTGCTGGTGAACTATATGTATATATTTTTAAATACATACTTACTACCTATTTGCTAGATTGATTATAAAAAAACGTAATTTTACAGTGAAACAAAATATTCGTGTGCGCTTGCCGCAAAAAAAATGTTTTTGATCGGGAATCAAATCCACAGCCCTCGCCTAAACTAACTTAATAAATACTCAAAGGACAAGTTCAATTTCGATCATCATCATTGCCATTGAATATCTTAAAAATAAAGCAAGCAATATTCCTGAACTGAGTCCACATTAATATAACATCTCGTATAGTTTATTGTCTATAAGGAATATTTTGTAAAATACCTCAATAATAAAATTTCATAAAAAACATTATTTTTGCTATCTGTACTGCATACGTTTAAGAATGACGTCACGTTCTCAGCCGTCTAATTATACTGCGCGAGTAATGAGTAGTAAATAAATTGCAATTATTTATATTAATTACTGCAGCTAACAATTACTTTGACCAGTGGTAGCCTAGCGGCTTAGAGGTCAGCTTCTACTCGAGTAGTTTTGGATTCAAATCCTAACGCGTACCTCTTTGCATTAATAAATATAGTTAAAAAACCTAAAAAAAACGCCTTAAAGCATATCGAACTAAAAAGTAAAAAGTAATTCTTAATATTGGTACAAAAATAATAACGAACAGAAAATATTAGTATTAATGTAAAAAAAAAACGTGAGGCGCTTTGTGCCATCTTTTGTTTCGTTACATATATCGAGCACCCCATTCTTTTTTTGCAATAATACTAATATTTTTTGTTCATTATTATTATTCTGTCATCATTATTATAATTGTGTCCATCGAGAAAAAAGACAAAGCAAATGAGGCTACCTCTCTGTCTCTTTCTACTCGCGCACGCACAGGTAGCGCTAGCGTGATTCATTATTTGAAAAACAAGCTGTTCTTTT
>DWMG01001081.1:0-16316 GCA_018244855.1 Elbella merops
TTGTTATGAAGGATGCTACCAATGCTGGACTGTACAGAGGAGTTGGCCAGATTCAGACTGGCCTTGGCAATGCAGTTAAACGGAAGAGGATCAGCTCGTATGTTGATTTATTCTAATTTTATAGAGTTTTCTATTTGTAAATTCCTTTAATTTCGCCCAACAATTGTAATGAAACAGCTTAAGCTGAAAGACTTCCCCGTTTTGTTTTAGTATCTGTAAAATTTAGCTATACCTCATTTCTTCTATTTAAATTTGTAAAAAACACACATATTGTAATCATATACACCTAATATACCTACCTATCTTGGTTCAATGCCATTAATCATTTCTGTGACATGTGATAAACTACATACAGTCATATGTACAAGACAATGAAACAATAGAAATCTTATTGAAATTTTGGCTAATAATTTTAATCATCATTTCTAAAATTCCTATTTTGAAAGGACACCCATGTCCAGTAGTGGTATGATAAAATATAACTTTATAACACATACAAGAAATTTCTGTTAATATTTCACAGATTACAAAAAGACAAATTTTTATCAAATATGCTGCCCACTCTAAGCTACGATAAGTTTAAGAATGTGGATTGTGTGATTGAAGCTGTGTTTGAGGATATCAATATTAAGCATAAAGTGATCAAGGAGTTGGAGGCAGTGGTGCCCAAGCACTGTATTATCGCGACGAACACCAGCGCTATCCCGATTACGAAAATCGCAGCTGGAAGCAGTCGACCAGATAAAGTTATTGGTGAGAATATATTTAACTAAGGCATTTTGTTCTAGTTTTATATACATTACATAGAGCGTAGATTTTAAAAATATTAATGCTTATATCTCTCTTAGAGTAGGAATATTGTCCTTAAATTAAATTGATGTTCAATTGAACACATATAAGCTCTTAATTTATTAATGTTAGCATGTTTAACACTAGTAACACGATTTTTTACAGATTATTAATACACCGACAAATTATAACTCATAGCCTACAACTCCATGTTCTACTTTAATAATGTATTTACATCTATACCAGGCATGCACTACTTCTCGCCCGTGGACAAGATGATGTTACTGGAGATCATCCGACATCCAGGCACCAGTGATGACACAGCTGCAGCGGCCGTGGCCATAGGGTTGCGGCAGGGCAAGGTTGTCATCACTGTGGGAGATGGTCCTGGCTTTTACACCACGCGTATTCTCTCTACTATGCTCAGCGAGGCCATCCGGTAAGTTAAATACCTTATTATATAGTCCTAAACTCTGTACTTGGTTTTATTACAATATATGAAAAATTCTTGCTGTATATAAGCTGTAGCTAAGCAAGCAAATTTACTGCGGCAGTAAATTGAAAACAGCTATTCAACGGGGGGTTCTGGGTTCTATATGTATGTTCATATAATTATAGGTAAATATTTCTATGCAATTTATAGTTAAACTCTGAGGTTAGTATTGTCTTTGTCTTGGATAGTATCAAATGTACATTTGAGGAGGTTGCTTAAGACATTTATCTACAGATTGAATAAGGCTATTTATCCTTTTAAAGTAAAAAGTACATATCATTCACGTTGTTTAACATTTATTTGAATCTCCAGACTACTTCAAGAAGGTGTGGATCCGAAAGACTTGGACAGTATGACCAAGACATTCGGCTTTCCTGTAGGAGCCGCTACATTGGCAGACGAGGTCGGCATTGACGTAGGGGCCCACATCTCTGTGGATTTATCTAAGGTATGGCAACAATATGACAGTAATATAACATTTACACTGAAAAATTTCAAATATTCTCATTTAGTAATGATCCTTCAAAGTTGTTAAAACACATGACTGTTTTTTATTTTAAACTTTTTTTACCTTCTTCCATTTGTTTATTTTAACGCCACTCTTTAGTAGTATGCTTTAAGTTCAATAAATTACTTTTGTGTTATGTTCAAGGTTACACCAAGTAGATGAACTTGTAATAGCTGAAATCACACACTTAACAATTATTTTTATGATTTTCTAGGCTTTCGGAGATCGATTTTCTGGTGGTGACTTGAACATCATGCAAGATTTAGTCAAGTCTGGCTTCATGGGAAGGAAATCTGGCAAGGGCATTTACGTGTACGAGAAGGGAACGAAAAACAGGGATGTTAACCAAGATGTAATCCAAATGTTGAAGGCTAAGTATTCTCTGGAGCCTCGCGGAGCCAATACAGTTGAAGACCAACAATTGAGAATGGTCTCAAGGTGACTGCTTTGATTCTTTTATAGTTTCATCTCTGCAAACCTCAGACTGTTTACTTATATCACTATAGTAGATGTACCAATCTCATTTAATTTCTTTTGGTATTATTTGTTAAAATTGTATTGTGACAAACTTGTATTTTTAAAACGGATGTATAAACATATAGTAAATAACAAAAAGCACTAGAAAGTGATGTAATCGAAACATTTGTCTATGGTTTTTTTTGTTTATGTTTAGAGTTAATTTAGTTTTATCTATTATATACATAAAATTATACACTTATGTGAGAACATTATTATACATCTTATATGTTGTCCTTTATAATACAGGTTTGTTAATGAAGCGGTATTGTCACTGGAGGAGAAAATACTGCATAGTCCATTAGAAGGAGATGTTGGTGCGGTGTTTGGACTTGGTTTCCCACCATTCACTGGTGGACCCTTCAGGTGAAATCACAATTTGCCACATAGTGTCAGATTAGTAGAACAGTAGTAGTCATATATAGGATACTATACTGCACAGTGATAGCCCAGTGGGTTAGAGTTCAGTCTCTCACTCCAGGGGTCCTGAGTTCAAATTCATGTTGCACACCTCTCTACAAAAATGTTTAATTTAAGTTTAAATATCACTTGCTAATGGTGAAGGAAATCATTGTGAGAAAATCTGCACCTGAGTTTATAAAAAAAAATTCTAAGGTTTCTAAAGCAATGTCTAAAAGCCAATGCACACTTGGCCAGCATGGTAGACTGGCCTTTACCCATGATCTTTAAAGTGCAATATCCTTTATTAATAAAAGCCTTTATTTTTACAATTATACATACAAAAATATTAAACAACAACACTGGGAGAGTATTGTGATAATCTGATAGGAATTTTTCATTTCCATTGATCAAAATTTTAAATTTGAGTTACTTTAATTTTTTATAGGTGGGTTGACCAATACGGCGCTGACAAACTTGTAAAGAAAATGGAAGAATTCCAGGGTCTGTATGGAGCTCCATTCAAACCAGCCCAGACTCTTGTTGACATGGCAAAAGATCCTAGCAAGAAATTTCATAAGAACTAATAGACCGTTTTGCTCTTCTATTTGAAATTTTTGGATTATCATTATTTTTTTGCTGTTGATATGATCTTAGGTCAGAGAGAAATAAAAACCAGTTATTTTATTATACAAATAGTACCCAAGGTGAATGTACAGAAATGATTATACAAAGTATTGCATGTAGAGGGTATAATTGCTGAAATTGTTTGCTGCATAATTCTAATATTTATGGCTATATGTAAGTGGAGTGAATGTTAAGTGTTAAGTGAAGATATTTTTCTAAGTCTATATGAAGATTGCAAATTAGTTGAAGTATTTATTTAGATTGTTATATATAAAAATAATTATAATTTATCAATACTGAAATCTGTGTCAAAATTTGTATCTTGTCCAGTGAAATTAAAACATTTACTTATTTTTACGATTTCTTTTTTTTTGTTTCGTACTAAATTTAAAACTAAGGAAAATTACCAAACGAACGAAAAGGGAATTGAACATAATATTGTTTTATATTACAAATGAACAGGCAACAGTCGCAAGTCGCCACTACCACACAATGACAGTTGCAATGAACTAATGTGTGACAAATGGTTTAATAAATATTAGTTTGTTTGCATTAATTGGTAACAGAACAACTTGATTGATTTAGTATTCGTTAGTATAAGCACTTTTAATATTCATATTTCAATTCGAGATTGGTTACAGGTGCCTTGCTAATCATAAAAACATGACTCGTACTTAAAATAAAATTGTTTCAGTTTGTTTAAATCTAAAAATAGGTGTGGTGTGTCATATCGCGGGGAATAACTTACATAAATAACAAATATTACCATAATACATTAAATACAGATGATCATCACATTAGATTAACTGGTATATCGTTATGTGAATTTATTACGTAAACATGTTTTTTATTGTTTTTTTTAAATTATGGCTCTAATTGCGCGTCCAAGTACATATTATATTACAATATGGTATAGGTAACACTGAATACGATGTATCTTTATCCCTGCAAACAGCAAACCTGACGTGCTTCTCCTACATCTTTCATTAACTAATAATCACGCACGCAGCGTTCGAAGACTTGACTCGCTCATCAGTCAGTATGTAATCTATTTAATCGGGCTATGTGAATCTTAATCTTGGCATTAAGTCTCCTTGTGGCCGCCTTAAATATGCTGTTAGTTATTTTTGACGGCGTAATCAAATACACGATGCCAGTAGCTGGTGGCTTTGAAAAGTGCAATCTGTCTACAATCATATACAAAAAACTAATGAACGTATTTCTGGCTAAAATGAATGAATCCTGGACGTCACATTTATAGACAAAGCTAGTGTATCAATTCTGTACGTATCTCAATTAGAATTCTATCCGTGCTTAGGGAAGAATTTTTTGTGTCTTGTAATATTATTGGAATATACAATGAACAGGAAAAATTGAACGACTAAATTTAGTAATTTCGGTAATATTACAAAAATACATAATGTTAATTAAATCAATATTTTACTGTCAGATAACATACAGATTCCATTAAGAGTCAGATTACATAAACACTGTTCAATTTCAAGATGGAAAATATAAAACATCACAGAATAGACCATAGATTATATATAGACGCTGTTTTCGGACAGGCTCAATTCTCACCAGGACAGAGTCGAATCAACGCTTCGCGACATATAATATCACTTTATTCGTATATTGAATTGTATTTCATAATAACTCACATGAACATTTGTATACAGAATATAAAAACGCAGATAAATACAGTTTGTTCGAAACTGATGCGCGAATGTGCACGTCGATGCTCGTCCTTACATATTTTGTTGTTTAAAAATTTACACGTTAATAGAGTTAAACTCAATATATTATTATAGCGAAAGTGACGCTTCGATTCTGCTATTGTAAGAATTGACGCTAACAGTTACTCTAGAATCTAGAATTACTAGAACTGTTCGAGCAATAATATTCATAATATTATAAATATTCCTAAATTGATATATTATAACACATCAATATCGAGATTAAAAGCATGCAAAAAATAATCTCAATTCTTAAATCTTGCTTTTTTATTTTATAAGAATTGACTAATAAACACTGAAGCATTCAGGTGTGTAATTAAAATTTGTAAATTTAGTTTTTAAGCCCAATCTGTCATGAATTCCACCTTTTTTATTTAATTAATGAAATATTACTATCTATATACCTTATATACTATAGTAATATAATATAACAGTAGTTTAAAAGAATTGAAAGTTGTCAATTTTTATTAATTTCAGTATGTATGTATATATAATGTAATTTCTGATGCTAATTTATACAATAAACTAAAAATGTTGTCGAATCAATGTATCGCACTAGTAAGTTTCTAGAATCGATACTTCAAGAATATAGAATCGATAGATTTTCAGTCTAAGTAGCCCATCCCTACACCTATTGCTAACCATATCATTTCATAGAAAATAGAATAATGTGACAAACATCTGACTGATAGACAGTTAGAAACGAAAACATTAAACATTATTTTGAATAAAGATATTTTAATGGTGAATAATAAAACTATTCTTCTAATTTTTGCGGATGTGTCATTACGACACCAGGACTAAAAACAACTTTATACACGTGTTATGGAAAGTTGTATCGGATTATTTAAGGTTTAACTTTGAGCACTTATCTCAAGTACTATAAGTACAAAATGCATAAATTCCAAAATATATACATGTAATTATAAGCACAAATAATATTATTAAAATAAATTGGTCAATATTTTGTTGATACTGTAGTATGTAGTATTATCTTTTTAATTTTTATTTCAGGTACCTATTCGCTGCTTGTGGTTTAAAGCAAATTGTGACGTCACATCTACATAATTGAAGAACTTAAAAAAAATAGGCATTTAAATATTTAATATTATAACATGTTGATAAAAATTGAAAGTATGCAAAATGGACTATTTAAAAGATTCAGTGAGCACATTTTTTATCTTATTCTTGTATTTTTATTAGTGCCAGGTTTTTTTTATTTTGAACTATGTGTGGTGTTGCCTGCAGTGTGCAAGGAGTGGTCTTTACAATATTGTATTCATTATATATGTGCCACATATTTATTGCTTAACATCATTGGAAATCTCATATACGGTATGTTTACTAATACTAGTATTAAGGGTAGAAATTTGGGGACACCAGATGAAGAAAAATGGACATTTTGTCCCTCTTGCGAATGTTTGAGGCCGCCTCGATCATGGCACTGCAACATTTGCAATATATGCATTTTAAAACGAGATCATCATTGTACATTTTTTGCTTGTTGTGTTGGTTATTTTAACCATAGGTACTTTATATTCTTTACACTTTACATTTTTGTGTCTATGTTATATTCTTTTTATTTTAACATAAAGTTTTTATCATCATTTGTGAGTTGGAATCATGGTCTAATATTGGCTAAATTCTTGTTTCCACTTGCTAGTTTTGTGATTGATCTGGGTGAAGAAAGTCTTTATGTGTTCTTGGTTGTAATCAATTTTGTAGTAGGAATATTTTCTGGTTTTCTGTTCTTATATCACTTTAAGAATCTATTAAAAGGTAGAGTAACACCAGAAACCAAATTGTGCAAAAAAGGATTTGTATATAATAAAGGCTGGAAGTCAAATATTATTGAAGTATTCGGAACAAGATGGTATTTAACATGGATTTCTCCATTTATCATTAGCCCACTGCCAGGTAATGGTGTGGAATGGAATATTGGAGATAAAAACAATTAAATATCATGTTCTTAATGAAATTACAAATAATAGATTATACTTAAAATATACATATATTTCATATATATTATGTCAAAATGTGCTGTGCTGTGTTAATTTTACAAGTTATGTACTTAAAGTATATGTGATATAGTAAGAAATAATGTTTAAGATAGCATATTGTTAAAATATATTTCTGTGTAAAATTTGCACTTTTGATGTGTTCAGTGTTGTTATAACACATTATAGGTAAATTAGAGTAATATAAGTAATTACTTTGATAAGTGACATAAGTGGTAATGAAAGCACAATAATGTTGTTATACTCACAACACAATTGTCAAACTACTTTTATTAAGTAATTCCATTGGATTTGTAATTATACACATGTATGTATTTGCCATTATTTTGTCACAAATATCTCAGCCCACTGCTGGACACAAGCCTCGCCTGATGAGTCCCATCACACCCTTATCTTGTATATACATACATACATATATATAAAGTTAATATTACACCAATATTTTGTAAAATATTAATATTCAATGCAAATGGTGCACAACATCTTGTCATTGACTCTTTTATTTGAATTAGTAATGTTAGTCTCATTAAAAAATCACAGAAGTACAATGTTATAGTTTTTATTTATTTGTCAATAAAAAAAAGTTAAAAGAAACATGAAAGGGTAAAATATCTTGGTGCTATGAAAGAATCGCATTTATAATATAATTCTGTTTTAGAACACTTACACCTACTGATAATTAACTTTATGCATAATACAATATTGATTTTAATAAATGTTTTTATTTATATGACTACTTTTAATTCCACATGTAATAATTTAACCCCATATTATATAGACACTTTGTTATAAGCATTCCAGAAATTGAAAAAAAAAATGCAACACAACATAAGAAAAGTCTAAATTTATGTTTGATATATCCAACCTAACAAACGGACATTATTATTGTAACAATCAGTCATTAAATAGACATCACTTTCAGATATAAACATATCTGACTAATGGAATACAGCTAGATTAATAAAAACAAAGATTGCTTGCATACATAGAACATTGTAAGTAACCACATAAATCAGAAATTTATAATTGTGGTTTTGAGTATATCCAATAATAGTCATCGTATTTACTGTTGTTTAATGGTCATTTAAGTGGAGATATTTGTAACTCTGTACTCTCTGTCTACCTAAAATCTGTTGCTTCTATTACAAGAAAATTACCACTAAATTATTTTTGTAATTACTTATAGAAAAGATTTTAGGTAGACAAAGAGTATCCTAATATATACAGACAGAGAGTATCCTAATATATAGTTTACCTCTTATTGAGCTATTATTCTTATTGTCTATGGCTACATTTTAAATGGAAGTATATTCTGAAATTACCTGCCACTGAGGTTTTAACCACGTTTGTTTTCTTACAGCGCACGCCTATTAAACCTGCTGCCTAGAAACGTAAAATGTGTACCTGTTTGTTTTAATGACGCTTATTGGCGTGAATCGTAAACAACTAATTTTGTAAATATTTTGAAATGAGATATGGAGGGTAATTAAAAACGAGTGACTATTGAAATTATCCTTGATCAGTCCTTTTTTAACCCAGAAGACTCGTACGAAACTATAAAAAGTAAGATAAAGTTTACGAGAAAGTGTTTTGGTTTGTGTAGTGTAAATAATTGTCTTAAATTTTCCTTCTATAGACAGCAAGAGGCAGTAAACATTCGACCCCGGTTACCACTAAGATATAATTGTTTTGTTTTAATATTAAAAGACACGGCAGAAAAGCAAACGGCCTACGTAATCGTAAGTGGTCACGGTCACCTATGGACATTAATTAAGAACAGCCAAAGAGGGTTTTGCCATTTACGAGGACAAAGTAACCCACCGTTTGAAGACTCTATATTGGAGGGTACGTCTGCCTAGAACCACCTTTGCACTGGAATGTGGTGTGGTGATGTCTCTACACAAGCCTTTACCGGTCTCTTAGATATTTTTAAATAGATCATCGATTTTGTAGAGAACGAAAAGTACTAAGATTAGAAGACATAATTTAGATCTTTTCGAGTTAAATCATTGTGAAGGAAGAGCAAGGACACAACAACGGTAAGGTGACAGTTAAAACTAGATCGTTAATTCGGAGGAGTAAATATTGTAAAACATTCCCCTGGACGTCAGTATTGTTCAATACGTCGATGTAATGTAGCCTTTTATTATGTGGAGGTCTAATGATTCTACGAGGGGACCAAATGTTTCTAAAATTGCGATTTAGTCATCAATATCTTTGGCAAATTTCATAAGGTGAAGATTGCTACAAATATGTCGGCAAATATATAAGAACTTATTCTTACAATATAACTTCTCAAGCTTATCAATGTCGGGTACCTATGTTTTGACACTTTAGTGTTGATATAGAACAGTACAGAGCTAGGCGTTTGTGGTGGTCGCGTAGCGCACAGTGTAACGTGGAGTGCGCAGTGCGCAGGGCGGGCGGGGTGCGGAGGGCGGGCGGCCGCAGCCGATCGGCCGGCAGTGCTCCTCGCGCAGGACCAGAGTGGTGTTCACTCGGCGGCGCGCCACGGCGCGACATGCCCAGCTGATGTTTATTTATACCGCGAGCTCGGCGGAGGGCGCGCGCGGGAGGCCCTCCCCTCCGCGGCACCACGGTCTCGCGTGATGCAGCCGAGCGAGCTAGCCGACACCGCGCACGCCGCTAGCGGAAACCCCCCGCAGCGTGGCCTCAACGGTGGCCGTTTCGACTTTGACGATGGTGGTACATATTGTGGCGGCTGGGAGGACGGCAAGGCCCACGGCCACGGTGTGTGTACAGGACCAAAAGGACAAGGAGCTTACGCCGGCTCCTGGCATTTCGGTTTTGAAGTTTCCGGCGTCTACACCTGGCCCAGGTGAGATAGTGTCTTCGCCCGGGCCTCGCACATGCCCGAAATCCGCGTCCGAAGCCGCTCCAAAAATAGTCTGCTATTAATAATTGAGTTCGGTGTTTCGCTAGAAAACGCGTGTAACGGCGGTGAAAGTGCCTAATTATCCAATCGCGAAGAAAATATTCCTATCGATCTGTAGCCACTGATAACGATAAGTGATAACACTGAACACGCCGTCCTAGCCTTCGTGTCATTTGACCTATCATCACTATTATGGACACATCCATTAAGAACCAAACCCTAGTTGTCGAGCAGACCGCGATTTTATAAATCTTAATTGAGGGCAATGCAGTGCAGCTGTTCGCTGTGCCCGTCACTAGAGACAACATGTGACCAATGAAATGTGACGAGCTAGATTCATACACTATTGACACAATATCCGGCCCGATGACAACACACAGTATCTATCTAAGTATAACGTTAATAATACCAATAATGTTCTCATTGATGTTCAATAACTGGTTATATTTTATTTGGAGGCTTACTAATATTCTTCCAAAAGTTAATTGATCTATGGTTAGGCATGTACAACAAATCACCAAATACTTTAGTTCACGTCAAGCACAACGTATTTAAAATAGGCAGCTATAATTTGCTTCAAAATGTCCACATAGTCATATTAGGATTCAGATATACACTATAGATATAAATGCGCTTTTTCTTTAACTAATTTTCACTAACGCCCAGTAAATAAACATAAATTATTAACATTTTCTCACAAACCGCCTGATTATATTTGCATACATCCTAAATGTATTAAACTAATATCGTTTTTTATTACATTTAGAGTGATTAAAATGAAACGTAGTTAGTGTGTATTACAGAACACCCGAAAATGAAATGTATTATTTCGTTCTTTTGTATTTTAGTATTTCGAAAATAATAACAAGGAATTTAAAGGAAGAAATATTATTAAATATTACATGTAACTTGTAAGCCCGATATCATTAATATTACATGAATAATAGATTTATAATGAATGCGTTTCCATGTGTGCGTGCATACTATTCCCATGTAATTTTATAGCTTAGGTAATCAAAAGGCAAAGTACATTAAATAAACAATGTTTTAAATATCAACATGTTGGTTGATTATTTAATAGTCAGTTTATTTTGTCAAAGTTATTTTAAGAACAGCATTTACAAAAATCTGAATAAAAAGAATTGTTTTTTTTTCATTAAATCTTTTTGTGCAAGAAGTTTATCCTATAATTATAAAAGCCTGGTACGTGATATGAAACAGTATCTAACATTTAATTACTTTTCAGTTATAGAATAGAGTAGTGCAAGTTCAGTCACAAGTCTTAGTGCAATAAACGGGAAAATATAAGTATGTACAATAGTAAAGTTCGGCGGTCGGTACTATTTTGTGTTTCATTTAATTGCAACGACTTTAAGTGCAGACGTGGCTCTGGCAGAATGCGATGCTGTGCCAGGTCTACCAATTATTCTTGCAGTGTGCCGCCCGAATGTAACCCACTTCCTTCGGTCATTGCTCCAATGAAACAGTGGCACCCGACATTGTAATTTTCGTCTGACCTCTATTCTCTTTCCACAACTTTTCCACTTCGTACCGAGGAAATTCTATCTACGCGGATCGGCAGTCAACCGACACGGAACTATAACAATAACCATAAACATATTGTAATGTGATCCCCGTGGTGTTTCCAGTAGGATTACTATTACGGAACATTTATTTAGAACTCTAAATTCAAAATTCAAATAAGCGGAAACAGCGCTTTTTATACACCCATCAAGTTGTCAAAAACAATTAATACGTTTCTTTTACATCTTGAATAGGTCAATCAGATATACCCTTATAAACTGTTGAACAAGGGCGCAAGAACTGTGGAACAAGGGCGCCACAGAAATATTGATAAAACCTACCGTTTCACTGGCTCTCAGTAAATTGTCTTTACCTTGAAACAGCTTCCAACATAATAACCTAATATAGGGCATAGGGCTCGTTTGCAAATATTACATGGTTCTGAAATCGCAACTATATCTGCATATGTTGTATGTAAAATAAGAAATGTATTAATAAGGTTTTCCAAAATAATCAAGTTTAGCAACCAACCAAATTCAGGTACGGTTTTCCAAAATAATCAGGTACGTAAGTAACTCAATCAAATACCGAATTATGAAAATTATTTATAATACCCTCATGATGCTTATTTTTCATAAATTTTTAAAAACCATAAATTAAATATTTTCGATGTCCTTCAAGGATGCGCTCATCAAATCTGTTGAATATCGTTAAACTATAATATTTTTTAATACTAAATAGATAAAGATCCTAAAAAAGAAATATTTATTTAACCGCTTTTGAAATATAAAACTAATAAGTTCGGTAATTAAATTTTTTATGTAGAGTACTTTACAGCTATTCAAGAAATAAAACTGTTTTCCCATTTACACAATCTTAAGAGGCGACTTCTTGACACGAATAAAAATGTCGCGAAAACCTAAATGTGAAAAACAAAAACACTAGACTATGCGGCAATTCTAAGGCACCAATCTGCGGTAGCTGGGTCACATATTCATATGAAGAACGCTTTGTTCTGCAGTGTCCCACTGATAAGCTTTTCTTTTATTCTTATGTACACTGTTTTATTAATTCACCTGCGTCAACCTACAAAAGCTACAAGACAAAGGCAAGGGCCGTCACCTTGACCTAAATGAAAACTTTGAACGTTTCTACCTCATAATATTGACCGAGGGTTTCAGGATACACCAGCTATAAAATTGTTATATTTAACTTTAGCATGGCCACAAAATTAATCAGAAACACCAATTTTTATGTTCACTATGCAATTTGCAATTTGTGGTCGTTACACAATTCTTTATAAAAAAGAGTTATTTCATTTGATGGATTATTTTTTTTAGTATTGAATTGCCATACGTCCAATTAGAAATTTAGTAGAATAAATTACTTGGTGTAACCAACAGTTTCGAAATTAATTTTTAATTTAATAAAAATGTGGGTTTGTCTGTACATTCCTCAGTTAATGAAATTAAATAAACGTTACCCAAAATATACAGCGCTAATCATACCTATACGTAGCTGCTACGAAAGATCTGGCATCCCTGAATGTAGATTAAATGGACATAAACTGTAACTTATGGCCGACCGGTAATTTTCCGGTTGTAACTGATGTGCTTTAAAGCTTGAGTGGCTCTGAGAAAATAGCGGTGTATGTTGTCTGTGTTAATCTATATTGTATGATGATCACGAGATCAAGTTAAGTCTTTTGTATAGTAGCAAGATAAAGACTGATGAATCACGTTCTATTAATTGCCAGTAGTTATTTAACGCGTTGTCAAACTTGTGATCGTTAAAACAATGAAAATTTAGCTACAGGTCTATAAAAATGATACTATAGAACACAAAACTAATCTGATTTATTTTATGTAGTTTGCCAATGTATAAGAAAGTTGACGAGAAATAAACTCTCTTAAGTACTGAATTATTAGATTGAAACTAATAATCATAAGATGACATTGATGACGTTTGTGACATGATTGAGATGACATTTAACCCGATAAAGTCAATAGATTTTTTAAAACTACAGTTTCAGTATACAAATACAGTCTTTGGTTATTTACATATCCTAAACAAAATTATTCTTCATGTAAAATCGAATAACATTAATATTTCAAAAGGAACACAAAAATATTAAGAACGATTATCAGGAAATTGCTTGTATAATTTTTATATATTAGGTACATAAGCCCTTTTATCGATCAAGTTACTATTTATTATTGAAATGTTTACGAGTAATTCAACTTAATAAAAGAATTAAAATATATTTCGCAATATTGTAGGCACATATTGATTAAATTTATACTTCATTTCGATTAAGACTTTTTTAAATACTCTTTTAATTTTATGGAATATTACTCTAAGTATATCTACATCGAATTAATTGTAATGACTAAAACTTGCACTCATCGAATTATTAATAACTGAATTAACATATTAAAAGTGGCAAAAGTAGCTGGCAGTGGTTGGATGCAAAGAGCTGAAGATCAAGCTCAGTGGCGTGCCATTGGAGAGGCCTGTGTCCAGCAGTGGACGGGAATAGGCTGATATGGATGATGATGATGAATTAACATTGTATTTAAAAAGGGGACAATACATACCGCCGTTTACTAAAATGTTTGTTTGCTGGTGATATGCATGCACAGCTGTGAAGATTTTATCTATTTTTATATTGGTCCGACATACTTCTTGGTATTCGGAAGTCATCTATACTAGTTATATGGGTCAACAGAGCCATTGTTAGCAGACGAATATCATAAACAATATCGATTATTATCGACAAAAGGTTTGTTTTCTAACCTATAATTTTTCGATAAGAATGAATATAAAAAAATCCCTATTTGAAATTCTGTAAGATCACAAAGAACATAATTGAAATATCTACAAAGTAATGTACAACGTTAATTAAAATTTAAACTTATTATATTATCAGGTCATTGACATCATAGAACAAGAAATTATTTTTTGAACCAATCTTATCAAGCCTTCTTGTCGAAGTCTTTGTTGTTACCTACTTTTATTACAATAATTTTCTTAATTCTTCAATTTTATCAATGACTAGTAAATAATTTTGAGCCTTAGGATGTACCCAAAAAGACCAGTGATTTTCTAATCTGTAAGCATAATCATGGTTTCATTAATTCCACAGTATATTTCGCACCAACGATTGTGGCGCCAGTGGAAGCTTGTGTAAACTATTGTTACGGGGCTAGATACGTTTTTAACCGCCTTCAAAAACTAAGAAGTTTCTCAATTCACCTGTATTTTTTTAGGTTTCAGAGAGCAGGTATAAATACAGTAGTGAAATATTCTTTTATGGAATAAAATGGTTAGGCGTTTTAAATATTGTTCTTACTTCATTAGGTTAAGAAGAAACTATTTATTGGGAATAATCATAGTTAAAGTGCACATTTTTCATATTTTTACTACAGCTGGAAGTAGGTACACTCATATGTGAAAAATGTGTTCACATCAATTAACAAATTTATCTTCATAAATTAATTGCATCACCATATCATAACTAGAAGCAAAATAAAAAAATCATTGCGTTCTGGATCAAAGTGTTTGGTCGTTTATCATTAAAGAAACCGTTATGCGTTTGGTTACCCGACGACGAAATAAGGCCAGGGGAATCAGGTCATACAATCCCATTGCACTCACTGTAAATATTTCCTTGCAATATGTTTTCTTAATAAGAAAACGAATAGTGACATTACATATTCTATAAGCAGGACAAAGCGATTCTCTAAACTGTTTTTGCTACAAACTGCGAAAGAATGGAACTCTCTGCCGGCGTCCATCTTTCCCGATTTTTATATTCTGGAATTATTCAAAAGACGAGTGAATAGGCACTGTCTAATTATTTAGTAGCATGCTAAATCCTAGGCTGCATCTCGCTTTCCATCAGGTGGGATTGCAGCCAATTGCGAGCCTATGTCTACATTAAAAAAATACATACACACAAGAAGATGCCAAAAAGCTGATGTATTAAATGATTTATTCTTTTAATTCTTACAAAATTAATCTGATTTCAAACTAACAATCGTAAATATCCATTATACACATATGTTACTTTAATTAAACCGTAAGATGTGTTAAACGCTTGAAAATTTACAAAGTACTTAGCAACTGTTTAAATTTCTAATGTATTATACGTAAAACAAGTGGATAATGTAAAAATTAGTCCCTATGACATCTCAGTTGGCTTTAGAACAGTTTTGTAGGGCTGGTCAGTTGGCTTGACTTATAATTTTCAGTTACGCTATCAGAGAATGTGTTACTGGCCAGTTATAAATAGCGGTTAGGCTCGAGTAGTGCCGCTCGTACTCATGTGCAGAACAGACCGACCCATTATCTTACGGCAACACCGCAACTAATAAAAACTGAAAGGAATTTTCAGTGTTGCTCACGAATGACTGCAGATGTGCCGCTGATTTGTATAAACCGCAAAAAATTTATTTCCACATCTCGTATATTCATTTCAATAACACGTTCACGAATTTAGCGCTACGCGTTTTTAACTATTTCTCCGTCCAAACTCAATTTGGCGAATTTTAAAACTCTATAAAATTTTAGGTTTTCTCATGCTATTAATGTAACTAGTTTTATTATAACAAGAGAGCGTAATAACATTAAAACCCCAATAATAGAAGTAGTTCGTACAAGTGAGTATATTACAAAAGCTTACATGTAAAATAATAGTGCACATTTGGCGCATTCTGAATGAAATGAACCGACCATTAACTTTTATTTCAATGGTTTCAGTGAACGCCTTTTCAAAATGCTGTAAGCTCTGCGATAATAAAAACTTAAA
>DWMG01001082.1:0-16314 GCA_018244855.1 Elbella merops
TTCATCACTTTGAAGAACAGGTAACAATTAAGTCTTTTAAATGTACTCGAATTTTAAACAACTGCTTTAAAAATACTTGAAGGTTTGATAGTATATGCAATTTTCTTAATTTCCATGAACAAAAAATACAAAATTGTATTACGAAGTCACGACTTACGGAACACTGTAACATGGGAAGAAGCGAGTGCGGCCCACCACAGCCTTCAAACTGATTGAAATTCTGATTACTTTTCAAACTTTGATAGTTCCTTGCCGTGAAAGATATTTTAGAATCTTTAGCAGTCCTGTTTATAGATAATGTACTCGTAAATCATATGAGGTTATTCGATAATTCAAATGTAAAATAATACGTCGTTTTATGTTTCCTTTTCTCTGTATTTTATTACCCTATAGGGGTACGATTTCACATAGTATTTCTATAACAAAAATTATTTTCCAATCGTCATCAAATAGAAATATTTCACGTATACTACTGGTTCCTACAAATCCTGCAAGATTAAAGTAAACGCAAATTATAATTGCTCTGAGACCTCGGCAGAATGTTATTCTTGCGACGTACTCAACTTCAAATTGTGTTTTAAATCCTTTGAAATAAATTGAAACAACTTAATATTCTACTGCTATCTCCTAATCGTTTTAATGAAAAACATAGAATCTAATCTTCATCTTAAGACTGGGAGAACGAGAGTTAGCAATTTCAAGTCTAGTTTGAGATTGTTCAGAGATCTCGCTTTGTGATCAACTTATATACCGAGTTGAACAAGATTTTCCGTGTAGAGTGGTACTTTCTTTTTGTATCAGAAAAGAATAATATTCTATTGAAATTACAAAGTAGATATTATATTCTGAGCATAAAAATAGATGACACTTTATGTCTTATGCATAGAACATGATTTTAAGTTCTTTGTATCGTCGTGTCGAAGGTGAATATTTAATGTAGCGTGACACTTTCAGAGCCAACGGTGACACTTTGTCTGAAAAAGAGTTTTACGCGAGGCGCTCGGTGATATATAACATCGTGTATCCAAAAGTGAGACCGTATGTGCAGGTCAGCGAAGGCGCCGATATAGAAGATCCGTTTACAAGAGAATTGGCTGTAAGGGAACGTGCAAATAGAGTTGGCATATTGCAGGTGAAAATCTATAGATATTTTTCAGCACAACCCCATTGCAATTTTATTCAAAATGCTATACTTGGAGTTTGTTTAACTCTTTATAATATAGGTATTTTGTGCTTACGTATTTTGGGCGAAATAGTTATTGCTGCGTACCTATTTTTATTATTTGAGATTGTCAGTTGATTATCGAGATCATCGATCTACATCATAAAATATTATCTATGGACATGTGTGCTTAATGTATTTAAATGGTTCCATTTCTTGTTTTTGCGTGTTTTGGTTGTCAACTTTAAATTTTTTCATACATAGTAGTTGTAATTTTGTATGATATATATATTTTTTCAGTCCGTAATTTTCATTCGTCACTTTACAAAGTGTGGCTTTGAGATATCTGGTTATATTGACTACGCACATCGACTCGCCTCAGAAGATTGGGCTCCATTTTTTAAGTCCAACAAGATGCTATGGCCAAAAAATAACGATTTGGGTTATTATCACTGGCGTCATGGAACTGTTAGAAGCAACATGAGTCGAAATTATAAGGTACGCAATAATAAACAAAAACCCTCTACCCTTAGATAATGTACATTCAAATACCTATATGATTTTATGCCAGCTAAAGTAAAAGAATTTGAACGCGCTGACAGAACGATTTCAAAATAAACGTCCTCATTTTTGTTCATAAACGTTCAAAATTTTGTTGAATTTCATCTTCATGCTTGAACAGGAAAACTTTCACAAAATATTCTATGCAAATTACTTCTACAACAGAGTTTCCAGAAAAGTATTTTCATGAAAAAAATTTTCATCTCGATGCAACAATCGCTATTCAAGTTATGAGTGTCCAAAAAACTCATCAACTACTCCTTTTGTGAGAATAGCGCGGTATCGTTCGTGGGTAGGAGAATGTAATGTTGTATTTACAACTTTATTTATGTCAATCAGAAAAGCAGTTGTTACGAATGCACTACAATCATCATTGGATTCGATAAAAATTATATCCCTAGTGTGCTTTAATTGATATTGTCTTTAAATTATGTTTTAATAGCTTCATGTATCATAATTGGAATTTTGAGCTTGAAATGAGTTCATATTACCCTAAATAGCACAAGAGCATAGTTCGATGTCGCCGCTGTCCGCCATCAAAATATTTATGCTCGGAATTTCACCGAAAATTTCGTCGAAACAATCACCTTTTAGAATTTACGGTGAAATTACAGTGAATCATGGGGTACATTCATAATTAGATCTGTGACTTGGTTATCTTTGCACAGTACTGATATGTTAATTTTAATTCTTCTCGGTTTCTGAATTCATTAACAATGCTTTGAGAGCTTTGGGCATTTCGCTAGTTTGTTAAGAAACACATTTTGTAGTCAGCAACGTTTCATTATAATTTGGATTCATACTATACGTGTTGCATTATTCTGAGAATAATTTTGAAAAAAAAATAGAGTTTTAACACAAACCAATCACATAATTAGTCATTGTTAATTTAATAAAGTTGTTGAAACTTCCTTGTTAACGTGTTTTTAACTTTCACTAAAATTATTCATACATTCTTTTAACTTTTACAGCCAATTATGGATCCTGATAAAGGTCTGCTGTTTCAAAACCGCCACGACCACAAGATAGTCTGCCCTGATCCTCAACAAGACGCTGGGCAGAACACCACGAAACAAAGGATATATTCGCCAAAATATACTCAGATTGAAATATACGACCACGTAGTTAGGAGGAAGAGTTAATTGGTTTCATTTTGAAACCAAGGGCAAGATAATAAATACAATTGGTTAATGAAAATAAAAGGTTGACGGGCAACCTAAAAATGACGATACCTAAAGGTTGTTGATTATATACACTCATAATGTCATAACACAAGAAATAAAACTCGTGAATGGAACTTAAGCTTTTCTGAATTTCATTTGTATATACGCATTCCCATATAAGTATGCTCGTTTATGCAATTATTTCATCTCAAGTGTAAAGGAAAATGTAAAGGACTTCGGGTTAAATGAAAGTTCATAGTTTTTATTATTATTTTATATTTTGACACAAATTCTAATGAAGAGAATATTTCATTATTTCATTCGTCATATTAGAAAAATAAACATCGAACTCAATTATTTATACATATAGTTAACATGTGTTCTCATAGAATTTAATAATTTTAATTTAATAAAAAACCATTTGTTCTTCAAATAGTAGTGATATCTACTAAGCAAATTTCTTTTAATAAAGTCAAATAGCACGAACAGCACCTTTAGACGGGGAGTACGACCGTGACTGTCCTATTGTCGTCAAAATAATTTAAAATTGTTTTGAAATTTTGGATTAAGTCAAAATTATTTTTTTTTTAATTCTAAGATTTTAATTTTATTGTTGTATTTAAGAAAAGTTTCGATCACGCTATACTCTCGCATACAAGAGGTAAATTGATACTACCTAGTAGTCCTAAATAACTTAGATCATAATATTTAATCTAACCCCAAAATTAATTCCAACTTTTTCATTATAATCATAGCCATTATACTATACTGATCAAGTGTTCATTTATTAATATGGAATAGTTAACTATCAGATCCATAACAATATGGGTGATCCACTGTTCCACATGTTTCCATTATAAAGCATCATTTGCTTCTCTATTACGGCACTGGAAACTCAATGGTTCCAATTTCCATTAAGACGGCTTTGCATACGATACAGCCGTAATTAAGCGTGGCAACGACATTATGGAAAATTAACGGCTTGATCTAATAAAAAACCTCTCTATTTTCATCGTCAGTCAAGTTTAAGAACGCACGGACTCAAGTCGGGTCCGTTTTGCGGTTTCCCTCGAAGCGCTCTGCACTACTGAAGTACGTAAAGTGATGCCAAATATATCTTCGTGATATCTGTTCTCGTCCTGCAATGACATAACAAATAACATTTATAGATAACAATGTATCATGTTTATGTTCGTCATCAAAGGATCAGTGCAGTTAACCAAAATTCTGCCACGTCATTCGTTAATAAGACAATTATAATAATGAAGATTTTAATATATTTCATATAAGGTCTTTTATTATATAACCAATCAACTCTTCAATCTACCATTTGGTATGTTGTTCATTTATCTGATTTTAAGCATTGTTTTAACACATTACTATTTAAAATTCAATTTTCTACTTACCATCATGTCAATAATGAATTCGTCTACTTCATCGTCGGTCATGTGAGCGTGTTCTTTTAATACTTCTTTCAGCTTTTGTTGTACTTCCTCCGCCATTTTACAATCGCCGCACACGTAAAAGTGACCTTCTTCTTCCACAAGCATTCGAGCTACATGTGCTCCCTCGTCTTCTAGAAGAGCTTGCACGTGTTTCTGAAAATACAATGGTGGAATTGTTAAGCATGTACGTGATAATTGTTCCGTTTTGGGAAGAATGTATTCACAGGTAATTAGAAAATATGTTTCGTTTCGTAACAAGAGTTAGAACATACCTTGGAAACTCCGTCCTCCCTAGAGAATGCAATCAAAGTTTTAGCCAGCACTCCTTCAGCCAATGCCTCTTCCTTTTCTTCTTTATACAGATCCATAGTTTTGTATCTGCAGCCAAAGAACAACCATATGGGTCCAGCTTGCATGGAGGTTTTTAATTGTTGCCTTCGGTGATGCCAGAAACCCCTGAAGGGTGCTATGCCAGATCCAGGACCAACTAGGATAAGCGGTGCCGATATATCTTTGGGCATATGGAAACTTGTTGCGCTATTAAAAAATAAACAAGAAATTATTCAAATGTCAATGTTTATAAAGAAAATTGTTAAATAATGTAATTGTGATGTCAGTGATGAAATTTTTTGATACGTTCTTTTGATATTCTAGAAGTTTATTAATGGGGCACAATGATTCAGAATGAACTATAACCATTTCAAAACCCAATACAATATAAACATTTAAACTTTCATATTTAATGTGTAACAATACAAATTAAAGATATTACAATTATACCCATAACAGTAACTCAGTTATAAAACAAATATTCTAATTTTAATAAATTTCATAACAAAAACAATTTCACTTACTGTCTTATAAATACTAAAACTTCGTCGTCTGCCTTCAAACTTTGTAGGTAAGTTGAACACACGCCGTAATGCGTTGATCCCTCCCCATCTGAGAATTCAGATGTGTTTCAAATGAACATCTGCTTATCATATAAAACAGACTGGTACAATGGTATTATTTTATTGCAAAAGGAAAATGGAAATGTTCCATGGAAACAAAAAGTATACATTTTGTTATTTCTACTGAATAAGTTTCTATACTGTTAAATTTATTTTTGGTTCTCTTGTGAGCTTTCATACATCACATATGAATATTATACGCGTATGCAAACTGATATGATCCTATGAATTAAATTATATGTTTGAAATGTTATATATGTAAATACAGAGAAATAATTTTATATATAATGTCAAAAGAACGTAAAATGTAATATTTTAACATAAAGTCAAGTCATAATGAATACAACACTTTTTGTTACTGTAAACGAGTACTATTTTAATTCGTCATAGGGTAAAAAAATTATGTTCAAAACACTCACTTTCAGTTTTATACACAACAACTGCGACGGTAACATGTATTCTGTTTGGGTGAGCTAACGGTGAGGACGATATTGAATAGAACCTCGGTTGTAGCGGCGGTAACATTGCCGCTAATAACGCTGCTTGTGGTCTGCAAGACGGTACTTCCGCTAATACGTCCGCCAGATGTGGATAGTAATGATGCCTCCAATCATCATATTTGTTAGAATCCTGAAAGACAATTATCAATAGAACACATTTGTTTGAGATACAAATATCAAATAAAATCAAAATTATGCAATAAGATCATGTTAGTAGAATACAACTATTCCAACAATCCAACATTCTCACCTCAGCTAGTATATTTAAAGTATCGGCTTCATTTTGGTCAATGCACGCAGAAGCCAAATATTTCAGTATTCTTATTGTCGGTGGAGTAGTAATATCTAGGAACCTTGTGAACATGTCTCGAACTGACACTGATGGAATACGTTCGTGTTTTTCCCAGGTTTTAACGGCACCTGCAATTTATTTTTGTGTTTTTGGTCGTCATAATATTTAAGTTCGTTTGCCTTTTTTGGAATTAAAAATGGGACGCATGTTTAAGTAAGGCTTATTTTAAAGCGAACAGCAGTGTCACAGTTTCGTTTATTATTGAATTAAAAAAAATATATTTTAAAATTGTAGTCAAAATGAAGTGAAGAATTTGAATCTGAAAAGTACTTCGCATGAAATAGATTTAAAATACTTTTATGAAAACCATTTCATATCAATAATAAGGTCAGTTGCTAACTCTAATTCCCTGCATGTAACCAAAACATAAACATTACTTTCATCATCATCATCATCATCAGCCTTTCTTAGTCCACTGCTGGACATAGGCCTCCCCAAAAGAGGGTTTATGCCCGCACGCCAGGGGTTTATGCCGACGCTGCTGCCCGTAGGCGGCCAGGGTATTTAGCCGTGCCTATTTAGGCTGCGCTATACCGCAATCAGCCGGTCGCCAAAGCCTCGTCTGTTATAGCAGGGTGCACCACGTGCAGGTGAGATTGACTTGGACTCCTGAGATGATGGCTGGCACCCCTTACACCCCTATCCAAGTACACATTTGATCGTAAATCATCTATGTAGGTATATGATGGTAGGTACCTATCACTATTTTTTTTCTAACTGAATACCGTGGATGTATTTCACAATTAAAATTCATTTCATTCAAATCATACCAATAACTAAACGCTGTGACTTAATGCGCTTAACAAAATTTTCAGAAGCGAGTAACATTTTATTTGCTTATAGTTTAATTACGACTGTAATTTGCGTTGACGGCGCCAGCATCGACAAGATCACGCCAGACCAAATTTCAAACGCAGCTTTTATAAAAACGTTACAAGCGTTTTTGTACCCGCCACCTACTTAATTATGCATAGCGTCGTTTAAAAATATGATATTAATATACACATTTAACATTAAATTATTGTTTTGTTTTAATAGCAAAGAAAATCATCGTTATGAAACTTGAACATTCATCATCATGAACATCATCAAAGTTCTCCATAATGTCCTCTATGGGGTATGAAGATTGTCTAATCGGACTTCGCTTAGCGCAACCGACTACGGTATTAACCAGTCTCAGTCTGTAAGAAGACCGGAAGGAGACAAGGATGAGATAATGACAATGGTGTAAACACTCATTTATAATATGTTAGTATTCGACACTGATTTTAAAAATGTTTATCAATCGGTTCACCGTTATTAAATATAAAAATTTTCTACGGAGCCCGCATACTTATGTAGAATTATAACTTTTTAATCGGAGTTCCATCTACTTCAGATTCATGATCTGATCAGATATTTTTCTAGAAACTTTTAACTAGTTCGTATGACGACGCCTTTATACTTTCGAGGCGTTTTAAACATGCTAACTTAAATTAAACTTGACTTGCGACAGATTTCTTGGAAATTGTAATCTTTCTTGATGTGAATCGCTCGTTAGGTTTTGTACTGAATTCTGTGTTTAACGTTCAGTTCTATTTACTATTTTCCAACGTAATTATGTTGTATTATTCCACATGTGGTCATCTTCATCCATCCATCAACCGTCAGTCCATTCATCCAAGCGACCTTTCATCCATCACAGTTTTATTAGGGGACGTCAAAGACATTACTCGTATTATATCTATGTGAAACCTAAAAAACATTTTTACCTTTTATTATTAAGTGAATAAAAATATGTAAATACGGCAATCTATGGTACCTACCTATAGCAACGGTACCTATGTACCTAACTACAATTTCGCAATTATATTATATTCATGTTCTAATAGAAGATTTTTGAGTTATTCATATTATGTATGAAAGCGGAAAACTCTTCAAAGAACGAGAATGAAATATTAAGTTTAAAGTTTAATTTATGTTCCCACGATTCCATTGTAAATGCTAGACGTATCACTTTCTGCCAAATACAACGCCGCTTGCGAATGATTAATGGACATTTCTTAGTAAGATGTTTATTCCGATTTTCGTGATATACCTATCTATTTATGTAAGATTTCAAGCATGGAGTGGCTTATCTTCAACCAATTGTATTGTACTTCTAGATTTAAGCACTAATTTAGAACAACCCTGTGTATTGTGTATCTACCACCATCCACCCGCATCCACCATCCAGCATCCACTATCGAGCACAATAATACAGTTTGTTGATTGTTCAACAGATTTTGACATTTCTTATAGCCATAGATCGAACTCTGGCATCGAAGCTTGGTACTGAAGGTGTAGAATATTTTCCTAAGGCACCCTTTAAATTAGTTATATAACGAATTAAAAATTGTATCAGAATTATGTTTAATGGCTGTATATTTTTTAATCTCTCCTATTTGATTAATTTGCGGAATAGTTGCGGGAAATTAATACGCCATAAATAAATATATCTACCTACATAGATAAAATTGTTTGAGATGGTTCTGTAATCTCAAGAAATGCGTTTTTTTTAAGTGTTCCCAATATTATAATAATCAGTTAAGTACATAATTAAAAGATGTCATGTCAAGATAGATTTTGGAACTGTAAAAATAAAAATAAAAAAAACTGTTGAACAGTACGATGGATTCATTTCAAAACCGAATCAACTTTTAAATACAAAAAACTTCGTCGGACGCTAACAAATTTATGGAAATCGATTGATTCGTTCCGATTTCGTTCCGATTCGTTCCGTTTTCGAAAAATTTAGGGAAAAACTGTCTTTTTCAAATAACTTATAGAACTGAATTAACTGCACTGAAAAAACACACATGCGTTTGAGAAATATTTTAATTGAAATATTATGAGCAAGATGTTTTTTAAAATTACTCACGATTTATCCATCTAATATATCAAGCAATAACATGGCGGGAAGTTGCGCAAATAGCCTCTAGGGTCAATAGTTTGTTTTTATCTGTAACATCTATTCTAAACGCAATTTATTTTATTCGGACGTAGGCTCGTAAACTCGTTTTTTTCAACTTTTCTTGCTAAACTCAAACCATTTACCATTAAAACAAAGTTCACAATGTATCTTACAAAGACCATAGAAACGCCAAAATGAAGATAAACGTTAAAACTTCTGAAGGCGTTGTCGTAAATAAAATTGCTAATAATGGACACCCCACTAGTCTCCCGTTAAAGTGGCTAGAGGATTTTGGATCTTATCGTGTAAGCGTTAAAACAATAAAGGTATAATGGCAAGTAAAAAGTCACTGTTTTCCTGGTATAAGTATGGCGCAGGTGTGTGCCTTTGACTGAACGACCAAAGTCAAAAACAAAAACGGGTCGATAGAAAATGTTACGAAACTTTAAGTAATTCCAAATCCGTCCACCTCCAATTAATCATAGGCCCCCCAAGAGCAAAGTATGCATGTTTCGGAAAACAAATAAGCCGCTGTGGCTTCTACTCATTAAGTAGTAGTCACGTCACGTTGGAGTCTTTCACTTTACTTGAAAAATTACCAGCACTCGTTTTGCACTCAATAAGGCTTATTCCATTAATTTTTTCTAGAGCATTAGCGAAAGAGAATCTAGGTCTTTCTAAATAGGCGATAAGTCCTAACGAAAGCTTATTAAAGTCCATCGATTGTAGAATCTGGGAACATTGGAGGTATCGTCTATAATTTCTTATTGGGCCACTTAGTTGTAAGAGAACGATTTTTATATATTTCTTTTTTCTTTTATAATGAGAATAATACTGTTTTCTCCGAGTACAAAGTTCGATTGCTTCGACTCTTAAATGTGGCTTTAAAACTACACTCTTTCATTCTTTGATAAAAACACTTTAAACTAGAACGTTACATGCGAGTATTTCTTATATATTTAAAGATGTGACGCGTTTTAATTGCTGCAGATTTCCTAATATGATAATATGGTTTCAAATATCAGTGTCCTTAACTCTCTGCAGGGGAATGAAAATATATCGCGTCTTCATTTTTAACCGGCCGTCCTACGTAATAGAGGTTTATTAGGCTAAGCCGAGCCGAGATATTGTACGGTGAGAGCAAATTTGTATTAAAGTCAGAAGAATAAGCTTTCTCTTCTATTATTAGGCGTTCATTCTTATGCGAATTCGCTTTGTGTTTTGTGACAAGTTTAAAAATAATAACTCTCGACTTTGATGGAAAATAAATTGCTGAGATTCTTATTTCAATAGGGTTGCATAATATTATCTGGTTATTTGTTGATATTATATTTTCCTGTCATGTTAGTTACTATTTTATACATGAATATAGTTATGATAATTATAATTTCAGCTATTTTTAAAACGTTATTAGTCTTGAAAATAATATTGAAAAATAATGAATCTAAAACTTTTTAATCGGCTTTGATACATAAATACAGTAATGTAAGTATATTTTTCGTACTTAACATTGACATAATAACCTATACAGATACTCTACATAACTACATAATAATAGTTATACCTTTCAAAAAACAAACTGACAATAAAATGAGAACCAATTTTGAACACATCGTAGACATGAGAATATAGATAATAGGGCTATATAAATACCCGCAATATACATAATGAGGGTGCACATGGTATATCAGTAAATACAAAAGACGAAAGATATACAGCGACAGATGGTATCAGATACATCAATCATTACGGGCCGATAAACATCTAAATTGCAATTTGGGATCGCAATCAACCGAAATCTGGCCATTTTTGTGTTGATATTGAAGTAGAAAACATCAATACTACACACACGGAACGAATAACCGAAAATATCAGTATACCCTGCAGTGATATAACAAATAAATCAAGTTAAATAAGACAAGTTGGGAGCAAAATGGCAAAATTATTGAAACTTACTACAGTATTTATGTTACTGCTGATAATGATATCTTATTCTCTATGCCAAGAAGAGACTACGACTGTCGCGGCTACAACTGAGAAGCCAGAGGAAGAAGAAGAAGAGGCGCTTCCGAAGAGAAGCTGCTCCATCTGGTGCTGGATCCAGAAGATAGCTATGTTTGTAATATCACAATTGCTCAGTGGTTAAATCACCTAAAATTCGTGTTTATTAAAACAAAAATTGTTATCATCTTTCCTTATTTTATCATCATCATCAACCCTTTTATCATTCCAATATCAGACACGGGTATCTTTTCAAAATTAAAATCATCAAGCGTCTGCCAGGATAACTAAGGACGGGTTGCCAGACGAATGTACCTATACTTATTTCTTTTTTTTTCATTCGTAGCGTTAACTGCCACTTGGGATTAAAGTTTACGGAAAAGAATAGCTAGAAATGTTTTAATTAATATTTTTTTATTAATTAAAACAATTCAAATAATAAAAATATCTAGGTTTATATTTTCTGCAGTAATTACAGAAATGACATTCTTGCACAATGGGTACTATTATGACTCAGCTCTCACGTTCCTTGGACTTCTTGAATTCCTTGAATAAACTTTACTGTGAATTTAGCGAAATGTTTCCCTTGGAGGGGCAACGCCTAGACAGTCTCCGTCATTACCGTTGAAGTTGAAGTCATTGAACTTTATCGAGGCCTTTCGGGTGGCTTAAAAGCTTATGAGAAAGTTTTACGGTGAGCCGCTCGTATATAAATTCGCAGGGCTAGTCATGAGGCTTACAATTCGGCCTAACTTTACGGTAGTCTTGGGTTCAAATCTTGGTGCAAATCTCTGTACAAAAAAAAGTACATTATAAGATTAAATATAATTTGCTGCAGTGAAGGAAAATATCGCGAGGAAACTTGTACACCTTAGAATAAATGAGAATGTTCTCTAAGTCGTATTTAGTCTGCCAACCCGCATTAAGCCGGCGTCGCCCACTATTCTTCTGACCCTTAAATTTCGAGAGGAGACCCGTATTCAACAGTGAAGCGATAAGAGGATGAAGAGGAAGAAAATAACTACTCATAAATTATAGGGATTTTTGTACAAAACATGTTTTACGTACATGCAACAGTCCTCCTTCACCTATCTTCGGATATCTTAGACTAAATCCATAGTCATATCGTCGCGGTATTAGCGTGCTCTTTAAAAGCAACTAAATCATATAATTTTGTAATTTAGAATATGTCTGAACCAATTGTTGACGAATGTCATACATTTTAAGTAATACACGTCTGACAAAAGGCCGCCGACGTAATATCATAGATAACGTTGACACCATTTTCACCGCAAGTAATGCGATCACATCCAGCAGTACAATAAACAGCGTTTGCCCCCTGACCTACACTCGAGTCGAGCATTTGAGTTTACCGTCTTAGTACAATCAAAATTTATCATTTATGCTTTCCATGATCACAAACATAAATTGTTCCTTTATTATTGTTATTATTGCGATATAGATAGCGAGATTACGATTTAATATACGCAAAAATTTAAAGCGATATATTATTAAAGAAAACCAGTGCTATTGACAAAAGGATTCTGAAGTAACGCGAAAGCACTGCTGCTGAGTTGAGCAGTGGCAATGCCGACGGGACGACAATGACGTATAAACGACACTGATCGGCGATTTTCATTTTGCGATAGCAATGAATAGAATCTCCCAAGAATGACTAAACACAGTGGAATCATATTTGAATGCCGGCTGAAGACATTTTAATATCTACGATTTATCACGAAGGAGGAACTTTGAACATCAAGTTGTCAACGAAAAAAAAATTTATCATATTGTGGAACTAAAAGAGGAAAGTCATGAAATAGTACATATATTATATTATAACACTTTCATAACATGCATTTGCCATCCGCAAATATTTAACGAAACGGAATGTTATGAGTTTTCTTCCTTTCTAGTGTTCCATCACATTTCCAATATCTAGATCACAGTCTGTTTAATATATCTCAATTAGTTCGTTCCGTATAAGAGAATACTTGCTAATTAATTGCATTAGAGAGCACGAGAAATAATACACGGTTAAATTTAATATAAATTTCAATATTACCAGGCTGAATTGCAAACATATTTAAGTGAAAAATTTCTCGACATGAAATCCCTGGCGGTATTGTCAGTAGAAAAAAGGAAGATGAATAGAAGACAAAAAGACAAATATAAACTGAGTGCACGTAACAATTCTTTTAAAATAACGGTAGACTAGTTTAAATGAGTAAAATAGCCGGTGTTGAGTTGTTAATTTGGCGCGCTTTTCGAGTTTGTTTTGAAGCGTCTTCCACCACTCTTCGTGTTTCTCATCATCATCACCGGCCCGTTTCAGTCCATTGCTGGACATGGGCCTCCCCCAGCGCCATCGTGTTTCTCAAGACAGTTGAAATAAGATCAACAATATTTCGCCGTATTTCGACAACATTTAGAATTTGAGGTTTATGTAACATAAGAAATAGAATATCAATTTTTTGTTAAGTATTCCAAAATAACTAATTTTCGAGGGATTAAATCAGCATTTTTGTACATGTTTTTGTATTACTTTTCACAGATATAATTTAAATCAGTATATCATCATATAAAGTAGTTCGCCTAACTATACGAACGCATCTTAATTTTATATTTAGAAGTGTTCCTTTTCCACGTTCATGCCAAACATGATAACTTCACAACTTTACCGCGAATATTTGTAAAAAGACGGTACCACGTTACTTTTGTTAATGCTCATGTCGTTCTATCAGTTGTGGGATAGATGAAAGTAGATCGAGCATGTCTCATGCACGCAAAAACCACTGGCGACGACATGGCACAGCCTGCCCTATATCTTGTGGCGGCGCACGGCTTATAATTGTGCAGTCATTTTCATCTAGAGTTTCAGATGTTTAGTTTTACACAAACAAAGCGTAACATTACCAAAACTGTGTAAATAATTCCATGCCAAATTTCGTATCGAATTTCATTTAAAACATAAGTAGTATAATAGTTTGAAAATAAATATTTAAGTGCTTTCTGGGAGCTTTAATATTAATTATGGTCCAGTTTTCAAATAGAGTTTATCGTGTCTTTCTTCCTAGCCCTTGTTAGCATTGTAACTTATATTATTACATTAAATTTAGTAAGTACGAGGGGCGGCTGAAGAGTTTTGAGCCTAAGTGCCTTTAAGTATTACTAATGACTCGCGCAACACACTACTAAATGCGAGTATTTTAGGGAGCATTTTCGCCGCCAAAATCCGGTGAAGCTGTAGAGGTCATTAGGGTCAACAGCATAAGACAGAAAAAAAAATTAGCATCATTACGCATTTTGTAATTGAACTGTAAACGTCACCATGTCTGAGTCATCTGCACTTTGCACGAAATTGTAGTACAGAACTAAATGCCTTACATAAAAGAACAAAACGCCGACTGAGATATTTGAAGAGACGTCAGCAGTTTATGGTATGCGGCTTCGTTTGCGATCGTAAAACGTTGGAGCCGAGTGTTCAAACAAGGCAGGGAGTCGCTGGAAGATGATCCCAGGACGGGACGCCTAAATACCGCCGTTACCGAAGAAAACATTGATACAGTGAAAAACTTGTTCTTGAAGATCGGCGAATTAAGTGCTGGCAGATAGCTGAGGCCATGAGCATCAGCAAGGCACGAAACGTGACATTTTGTATAATCACCTGCACATGATAATGCTTACGCCACTGGACAAGCTGCGTCGAGACACAACTTTACAGGAGTTTTTGGACATCTGTGGCGATAATCCTGATGTGCTTTTTCTCGCATTATTACTGTCGATGAAACAGGGATTCGACAGTATGATCCGGAATCAAAACAGGAGTCAATGCAGTGGATAGAAAAGGGAGAAAAAGCCCCCACGGAAGTTCAAAGTAGAAAGATTGGCGTCCAAGCTCATGGCCACTGTTTTTTGGGATTGTGTATGTTTTTGGGATTACCTTCATTAAAAGACTACAATGAACGAAGTCTATTGCGCCGCATTGTTGACGAAAGTGCGACAAGTGGTTGTTGAGAAAAGGAGAGGCAAACTAGCGAAAGGTATCCTATTTTTGCAAGACAATGCGCCATTCCACACTGCGCGAGTTGCAAGGCTCGCTGAGACAGGATTCGAAGAAATCAACCACTCACCCTACTTGATTGAATTTGAATAATTGAATTTTGAAGAATTGAATTGAATTTGAAAAAAGACCTCCGAGGACGGAGATGTTCCAGTGATAATGAAATGAAGGCGGCCGTAAATGAACATTTCCAAGAGAAAAACGGCGAATATTTTTTGACCAAGATAAAAGCTCTACATAGTAAATGTAAGAAGTGTGTTGAAATAGAGGAAGATTATATTGAAAAATAAATTTTTTGTACATTTCTATCAGTATTTTTAATACCTTAGGCTCAAAACTTTTCAGCCACCTCCGTATAGTACTCTGTAATAGCTACTCTGTAATGGGCTGTATATGGCAGTGCGCAATAAGCGATGATGACATCCCGAGATTCGGTTTTAAGGGTATATAATTAACACCATTTTATGTAATATGGTGCTCTCCCACTGCCGTTTTATAATGTTATTGAATATAGAGAACAGTAAAACATTGAATAATGATATTACTACAATTTGTGACAAAATATTACCTTAAGTTGTGAATAATGATTGGATAGGTACGTAATTGGTTTATGAATTTAATGTTATATTGAATAAAATTGAATTAAATAATAATAATTTGTACTAACATTAGGTACAAGATTTAAACTAACACTATGGATTGTTACAAAAACTGGAGTCCGGAATAAAGATTATTATTATTATTAAGTAATTTTTGGTTTCGGTTTCAGCCGAAATTTAACTTAAAGTCCGGTTTCGGTTTCGTTTGATAAACCTGTTTCGGTTGGACACTAATTATTTATTTATTATTATTGACTGCCTCGTTGGTCTAGTGGTTGCAAGCGTGACTGCCGATCGGGAAGTCCAGGGTTCAAATCCCGGGCCGGGTGTTAATTAATATTAGATTTTTCTAATTTAACATTTCTACTATTGACTCGAAGTGTGGAATTGTGTCCGGTGTATGGCAATAGGCTCACCGCTAGTTCCATGGGACGTAAATGTAACAAGAGAAACGTGGGAGTGTACTACACTCGTCTGCCTACCCTTTCGGGGATTATAGGAGTGCTTAAGAAAGGAACTAATATATAGCTACTTCCGCTGCTATGCAGCAGTAGTCATGCAATGAAATGCACCGCCCGCCCGC
>DWMG01001083.1:0-16310 GCA_018244855.1 Elbella merops
GTGCGTTTTAAATTTAAATATCACTTGCTAACGGTGAAGGAAAACATTGTGAGGAAACCTGCACACCTTAGAATTTAATAAAAAATATTTTCTAAGGTGTGAGAAGTCTGCCAATACGCACTTGGCCAGCTTGGTAGACTATGGCCTTAACGCTCTCAATATGAGAGGAGACCCATATTCCAACAGTGGAATTATAAATGGGTCGATATATTATGTTTTTAATCAACTGTCTGGTTACCATAGCACAACTTCTGTCTAATTTATCATAGTCGTTAATAATGTATTCAGCACTAAGCTTTTTCGCCCTATATCATTGTAAAACAGGAAACGTATTTTAAAGCTGGCCGGTACCTGCTACCCATTAGATAAAGAATACCATAGGGATATATGTATATATCAACGGAAAAGTTACAAGTATATAACAATGGATCAGTTAAAGCGTATTGCGCGAAATGTCGGCAATCTCCACATTTTATATATTTTAAATGCATCTAGTTATATTGTTACTGGACGTTCGCTTTCTTCTTAAAGCTTTACAAGTAGAGGGATTACTTTAGATGAAAAAAAACTGAAGAGTTCGTTAACCTTAATTAGGTTGGTTAAAATGTATACACTCATGCGCGTGTTTTAAGCGTTTAACAAAGAGACCAGATGTGTTACTTATGCATGAACATTTTTTGAGTGTGTAAACATCGAGATGGTTCATGTCACTTATTATTCCTCTTTCAAAGTCGGTGACATCATAAATCAACAATAATACTAGTAAACGCTTCGTCCACGAACAGTGCACCAACAGTAGCGTCCATAAGTCCTCATTCGAGTCATTCGCCACTTATAAACCAAAAAACAACACCAAATCTTCATTCCGGTAGACAGTACCACACGGGTGGCTTGTCCCCGCATTTTTTATTTCCAACTTTAATTTCAACCACCGTCTCGATTAATCTTCTTTATCTGACCCATCGCTGCTTGAATAATCGGACCGAGAACGAGTTTAACATAAATTAAGTTTTCCACGACACCTGAGACACCTAAAAAGTCGACAACGTTACTTAACGGCTCGTTATAATCATTTTTGACTTTACCCCTTTCTGTTAAAGCGTCTACCACTGCTTTATCTTCACCAAATTTTCTTGCGTTTGCTTCATGCTATTCTAAACCTTATTCACTGTGGTTATGGTCTGTGTTGGTTACATTTTTGCTTGGTAAGTCAATAATAATGAAGTATACATACACCGAAGCAAGGTTAAGTGTGAACATTTGTTTGTTAATGCTCTCTTGTAATGGATTTCTGTTTTTTGTCGGCTGAATGATAAGTTGTTTTCGTTGAATTGATAGACGGCCTCTTTTTTAGTTTATGTTAATACTGGACATTATTATTATGGGCTTTGTTGTACTGATATTTATATTAATATTAATAATGAAAGGATGTTACATACAATCGCTGTCTATTGAAATAATCTTTCTTTTGCTTATGATAATTAATTTTATCCCATTGGATAGTAAGCGGTGTATATATTTAACGCTGACTTAAGAATATTTTACTTGGTAACACTTATCATTGTTAAGCATGATATTCATTGCCTATGAGTTTAATTTATGTTTTCAATCAAAGTTGGTCAGACCAAATGCTTAGAAATGCACATGGATTCTAGAAGAATTCTATCTACTATATATCTCGTTAAAAACTTAACCAGGTTAATATAAAACTAAGCTAAAAATAAATAAAGCTTTAAAAAGGTTTGTGGCTACTACCAGTGTTTGGTTTACGTGTGTAGAAATACTTTTCTGGAGTCTTTACAGCCTGGAATTTACTCAGTAAGAACATCTGCAGAGCAGGTCTAAGTCTAAGATTTGAACTGTCTAGCGGAAGTTCTTATCGTTATAATCTCACTATTTCACGAAATGGATGCTAAATATAAGACAGTACATGTCAGGAATGTAAGCGAATAATTACAAACTTTCTAATTGGGGGTGACTATAACAACGTTATTAATAACCCTGTCTAAATTAGCCGTACAAAATACTAAAGAATCAACATCCCATAAAATAATGGGTTGAAAACATTTTATATCGTGTAGGCACGCGATCACGCAATAAACCAGCGCGGGAGCAAAACGTAACTATGTAAACAATGTATAATAATGTTTATATACCAAAGAAAAGCAATGACTATAAAGATACAGTAAAAACTTTTGATTTCATGATTAAACGCGTAATGAATAGACACGAGGATAATAATTGAATTAATGCATAAATAAAAGTTCGATGATTCTTTGTAGTGGCAGCGGGTATCGCGAACGATATGCAAAGTTGAGAACGGTGAGCTCAGGCGGCTGTTAGATTACTGGTCTGAAATCAATTGAAAGGTGTGATGGGCAGAAGAAATATGAATTATTTGATCTAACAGCTTCAATAAAGGATTGAAATGAGAACGAGACAAAATGTGTACTGTGCTAGATTGCATTGGTGCCATATTTTATGTTGGTCCGTTCGATCCGCATATACAAAAAATACAAAACATCCGGAAAATTCGAATTTCGAACGGGACAGATAAAAAATATTAAAGTCATAAGCAATCCAATAAAGGCTTTAAGCCAAACAATATGAAATACGTTTCGTTATGCCGGCGATATATTGACATGTAAATCATTTTAATTGGCGCCGGCGGACATTTTTTAGTGTAATTGGCAGCCCGGCCGTTATTCATTTGTGTGCTGTTGGAGCCGTGACGTTTATGTGAGTAATGAACGGGCTCTGTTTCCTCGCGGTCGAAATGTTCGGTGTTTTCGCTTTACGACTCTACACTACCCTGGGGTACTGGACTTGGGTTTTGGAAGCTAAAAAGGCTCAATAAACAGCATGTGTACGACTCCAATTATTAAATTTTAATATAACTATGCTTCGGAATTGGAGAAGATTCTTAATACGTTTGTTTTATGTGTTTATATCACGTTTTTCTCTAGAGTTAAATGTTTTTGATAAATCTTGATCGATGAGTTTTACTAAAATCGGGCATAAAAAATTTAAAAAAATTTGACAATGTTTAGGGGTTAGCATTTTACCCATTCTTTTATAAGTACATACATATGTGTAAAGTATGGGGAAATATATTGTCGATAAAGCGTCAACTATCTTTATATGTTCAAATATATTTAATTATTTCAAACTTGTTGGATATTTTAATTGGACAGTTTTAAATTTCAAATCAAATATAGTCTGGTCGTATAATTTAAAATATGAAATCAACAGGGTATTGTAGAAGTTGGTCAAAAAGCGAGCGAATTATATACTGTTGCCAATACGCGCAGAACAATCAACTAAATAGTGCAGGAACTAATCCATTTCGTAAACAACCAAGCCCTATTCGTAGGTAATTATGTATGCTAATAACAACACTTAAGAGATACAATGATTGGATATCTACTCAATCTTAGAAGAGATAATATTAAATATTTCGCCGTACAAAATTATAATATTCAGACATTTATAAAGTACAGATGTGATTAAGAGAAACAAGACGGAAGATAATAAAAATATTGATTGATCGTTCACAATCGCCACTAATTGTATAGTTATACACGTTCAAACATTTCCTCCATTGCCGGAACAAACACCTAAGTGTTACAAGTGCTATCGATAATTAAAAAGAAATAGAATCAAATGACAAGTCCAACTTAGATAATGAATGCTGTCAGTGTGTTGCGTGTCACAACGCAATATTGAATAATTATGGAAATTATTCAATGTCTGTACTTATTAATACGAATTAAAATAGTATCTATACCTCACGGTTTAAGGCTTACAGTTCCATGAATTGTCTATGGAATTATATTTATATTTAGGTGAAATAACCGCACATGAAATTGAGCTTTATGTTGTTGAATATAAAATTGATAAATGTCTGACTGGTGATTACGGTACATAGCTACAGGTACAGTGAGGGAAAAAACTGATATAATTAAAGGCAATATAGATATATTATCGTACATCGTTAAAATGGAGGTGATTATAGCTGTAATTGTTAGTATTCGAGTGATGGCTGTCATACTTCGATTGGAACACGGGACGAGAGTGACGCAATTGTGACGCATGACGTAACGTGTCAAATTATATTAGGTCAGTATAATTGGGAGCTGATTACATTTTTATTTACACATATTTATTTAATAATTTAGGCCAGAAATGCACTGGTAATATCCATACTATATATTTTATGTTCTTTCTTTTGAGTCTTTTTTTGTGTTTGGCGGTTTTGTAAAACAAAATATGTAATTTTAAAGATTCTAAATTATGAGTAACAATAGCTTTTGAGCACCAGTTATTTGTGGTTAGCCCATTGCGCTTAGTGTTAAACACAAAGAACTTAATTAGTTAAATAAAATAAATTAACCTGATTAATTAAAACGAAACATCAAAATACTGAAATGAACAATGGTTCTACATACCAGCGTACATATACCTAATATGTTATTATATCTTTGTTAATTTTATTAATAACTGTTAATTAATTGTTATCAAACGAAAATTAATTCTGCACGTAATTAACGAAACTTTCAACGGGTCGTCAATAACACTCGAACACGGTCGAAACTGTTTTACGTCATTAGCATTGATTTATAGTACATTGAGCAACAAACTAGTTAGCTGATTTACACATCCCACTTATTATTGATATACCATTTAAGGCAGCTTGCACATTATCATTACAACGGCCGAAATGAAATTCAATATTAATTTTTGGACATAAAAAAGAGTTGGTGTTCAAAATATTAAATTAATTTATTTTTTATTTGATCCATTGCTATTTTTAGTAGGTACTGCAATTGAAAAATGTTAAGAAACTGTTGTTGTTTTCGATGGAAGGAAACAAAAATCGAATTGTTTCGCCCCCGGGTGGGTTCGAACCACCAACCTTTCGGTTAACAGCCGAACGCGCTAACCATTGCGCCACGGAGGCTGTGTCAATTGGACATTATAATTCCTACAGGTTTGTCTCTTTTACTACGTTCACTATCCACTCAAATCTTTTTATTTACTACTCCACTATTCTCTTTTCATATTTTTCTCACTTTGATCATTCTAATATTTATACTCTGTGGGTTTTTCACTTCTTTCTGAATAAAACAATTATCTATCTGATTGATGTAATATCTTTAAAGTATTCTGCAGTTTAGATCCGTTTAAATAGTCTAGAGTTTTACAGTTTAATAGTTATACGGCGTAATAAATGTTTATGAGTTTATTTCTGTTAAAAAGAGAGAGAAGTTTGATATCCTCAAGTTTCAGTTATTTATTGGCCAACAAATTTAATGAAGAAAGATTAACATGAAAATTGCATTAGAACCGTATTGCGATACTTTGACCTCATTTGTAACTTTTTATTCTGTTGACATTCGTCTTTAAACCTAAAACATGTCTACATCTGTTTCCTTTCTTTGAATCTTCTGGCACGTGGCACGTGGAAAACGAAATGTGACATAGAAAAATTAAAGGAATTTCACGTGGCAGATAGTGCGCAGGCCGCTTTATATGTTCGAACAGTTTTATTGGTATACCATTTAACACAAATCATTCTTTAATTAAATGTGCGTGCGATACACCGTCGAACAATTAATCCTCCGCTGTAACATGTTTACACCGGTTCCGATGCACGCGAGTGTACTTTACAAGTCGTGTAAAAGTATGGTAAACACAAAAAGTATAGACAGCTCTACACTTTTTGTGCCCATCATAAAGTAAGGTTAGTTGACTTGTTGATGGAACATTGTTTTTGATGTTGTTCAACAAAATATATTGCTAATTGATCTTCGCAAGAAGCGTTTTAAATTAGTTACTTATTCATATTCTTACGACCGTTACAACTTTATAAGTTATGTATTTTTTACGTCATATTATGAAAGCTTATTTCTAGGTATACCTAAGTTAAGGCTTTGCTGTATCACTATGTGAAGGATATCGCTGGAAACACGATTCTTAACAATTTGTTAGTTCACGAAAGCAACGCATTTCTGGGTTTAGTTTAACCCTTGGCGGTCCTAAAATTTGTTAGTCCTGAGACAGATGTCCAATACGCGTGGACTCTGGACCTCAAAGGGTTAAACTAGACAAAGACTGTGTTATGGTAACTAGATGACCAAGATATGCATGTAAATAATTATATTATAAAAATGTTAATATATAATTATACAGATAATTTGACACAGACAAGGAACGAATACATCTATTAGGTTAAAGGGAACCAATACAACTATAAGGGTAAGACACCTAGTAGGGTAAGAATCGAACCCACAATTGATTTAACAGTAATCATCACTAACCACTGAAAGAACAGGCCAGTCTTTAAATAATAAGAGGTAATAATAAAAAAAACCCTACATTATCTACGGGCGTATCTATGCCGCTGTACAAAAACAGTCAGTCAATTTAATTACAAAGATACCCGTTGATTTATTGGCCGCCGGTGTAATTGCACATTAATTACACATAAATAACGATAAGCGAACAAGTTTCGTGAATTGCTAAGCGCTTAATTAATTTGATGTTTTGTTGGAAAAATAAATTTATTCGCGGCCCCGTCAGTTATATTATTTGGGCAGAGTTGCGGAAATGTGTTCGTGTTATTTATTACATTGTATTATATAGCGCTGTGTTGTATGTTATTATAATTATGATATTATCAGCGGCAGGCGTTTAGAATCCAACCTCCTAGAATCTAGGGGCTTGGAATTCAACCTCTTTTACAAAAGTTCTGAATATAAATCCTGGCGCGAAGCTTTCTACAAGGTTTCAAGCGCTTTAAGATTAAATTATTTTTATATCATTTACTGTTATAAAAGCATAGAGTAAAAAATTTGACGAGTCCTTCAAAATGTTCTCCAAGTTGTGTTATGTCTACCATTCGGCACTTGAGCAGCGTGGCGGGAAAATACGCGAATCAATTGTTTGAATTGTAAGTGATCTTCACTTTATACGTAAGGCCTGTACAATAAGGTATTTTCAGTTTTTATTCGAATTTTAAAATATTATAATATGAATTTTCTGATATTACATAATAATAATGAATGAATGAATAAAACATTTTTAGTTTTTTTTTCCGAATTTTAAAATATCCCAGCCAACTTTCACAATATTTGTGGCCCTTACCAAGAAAAGCTTTTAATTGTAACTTATATGAGTGCATTATTTGCTTACATGATATAAATGACACATTTTAATTCAGTCTAAAGCCTTAACTATCTCGAAAATTTCATAGATAACAATAAATAATTCTTATTATAATCAAATTATAAATAGTATTTATAATTAAAATGTAATTATTAAAAATGTTAAAAGTAACTGTTTATTACTATTTATTTTATGGCATTTACGAAAATGTTAGCGTGACTGATTTATATAAAACTTATTCCTTGGATAATTTAAACTGAAATACGTACGAAAGCATATCTTTAGACCCATGTCTGTTACTAAACAGTATTCTGTTGCTCAATATGCATCCTTGACGTGGTTGCTCCAGTGTTCGTGCGTTGGCACGTAATACCTCTTAATTATAATAATTTTATGTGCACTTTTATCACTTGGGTCTGAATATTTTCTATGTAGCAGGCAGGTGTTTAACCTTATAAATTGAATATAACCTTAAATGCACAAAACAAGGTTATACATCACATATAATTACGGATTGTTGCAGTTATTTTTTTAATTTCTTAACTGCCTCGATTTGAATTGCTGTATAAGTAATTTCATGTAATCTGTGCTTTAAATTTTTAATTTTGTAATTTGCCTGAATATCTCATTAGTCGAGTGATTGCAAGCGTGTCTGATAATCGGGAGGTCCTGGGTTAGATTCCCAGGTCGGAAATTATCTGATTTTTCTAATATACAATTTCACGTAGTTACTGGTAGCTCGGAGTCTGTATCTGTGGTCGGTACATTGTAATAGTCTCACTCCCTATTACACTGTGGGGCGTAGAATTTAATACGTGTGCGAGGGGAGTATACCTACTATACTACTCTGCCTGCCCCTTCGAAGAAAACAGGCGTGTTGTTGCGTTACTACTTATTCAATGATAACATTGTCAACAACATGTTAGTTATGATATTGTACCAAAAATTATAATATAATATTTACATATTTAAATAGGTAGGAAATGAATATAAATTAGAAAATTTCTATATTTTTTCCATTATTCGACATCTACATACGTCTGATATATTGTATAGGGCTGATATACTTTTAAATATATGTACGTAGTGTCCATAAACTACCTATATGCTGCATGTTACTTTCTAATGTCTTTTAACTCTACAATATTATTTCATTTAACTCTATAATAAATAAGTACACTGGAAATGTAATTTGATTTGCCCACGGTGTCCATTCTAAATATTTTCCTTATAAGCCCTTAAATCCATAGCTTAAACCAAGCTGTTTATGCCAACGGGCATTTAAACTGACACCTCATTTGTTCTCAGATATTATCGTCTTATGGCTGTTTCCTGTACAACAGACGCACAGACACGACATTGTATGTTAATATCGCTTAATGCCTTATCCGATGATGGAGTTGAACTAAAACGACTCAGATCTTAATATTGATTTTCAAATTTGTTCTAGAGTGGTTTGTAACAAGAAACAGATCGCATTTATTAGTTTTGATAAAACGTATAGGGTAGATGCACCAATTGTGACATTTTTGACGATTTGTTTTATTATCTGTGATAAAACTTATAGGGTAGATGCACCGATTGTGAAGTTTCTGATGTTTTTTGACGATGTACGAGCACGGGTCTCAGTTGCAGTAAACTGAACGTCATTTTTCATTACGTTTCAAATATGACTTATTCAAATAAAATTAGTGATTAATAGGAGTGTAATAATTATTACTAACGATGACATGTGGGCCTAGATTTTAATTATTAATAATGTAGATTCTATAGGGCGTTCTCTTTAAGGCCATTTACTAATGAGGTAACTTGGCAATGACTCCTATATACTACTATGTACATCTGTTAAATTTTATTACAATGTGTTTCGAAATACCTTTAAGAAATGCTAAATTGAAAAAATAACCATAACATACGAGTAAGGAACATGAAAAGGAAAAAATATGAAAGGCGTTCTCCTAATGGTGTTTACAGACTGTCGATGTAACTTTTTGAGTGTTTTGATTATACCTCTATATTTCGAATCTTCCAGATAAACTTTTCCGGCATATTTAATCTTGATGTATTACCCCATATATTATTACATAATTTTTTTAAAGTCCTAGACTCGTGATGCAGCGGATATTGGATCTTACTTCTGAGACCGAGATCTAGAGTTCCATTGACATTCAGAGCATGTATTAGTGTGACCAACTCTAGTATTAAGCTTATACTTTCTGGGCCTACAGTTACTTATAAACGTACGTATAATCTATATAGGCAATTTTTCAGCTGTGTTGGTTACCATAGACCAGTTTGTTTCAAGTTTGGGTTCAGACCACCCTGTCTAACTAACCCGTGCCATTATGATTCCTTTCCTTAGTATAGAACACACAAGTATTACCAATAACATGAATTTACAATAGCACATTTTTCAAACTTCTCATACACATCATCATCAGCCTACTCCCGTCTACTGCTAGACATAGGCCTCTCCAATAGTACGTTACTGGGCTCGATCTTGAGCTTTTCGCATCGAATCGCCAGCGACTTTGCTTAAATGGTACAAAATGTTAACATATTTTGTTTTAGATCCATTTATGTTTCGTCTGTTACGCTGAACCTATGAGTTACTTGACTGTCATAAAAATAACATCAAAGACCAGTATCTCACCTAACGCAAAGCTCTCCACCATCCGGCCTTAAGCTGTCAAAACATGCCCAGGGCCCCGGGATTATACTTGTGTACCGTGACTCACTATTTCCGGACGAGATATGTATATGCACATTAGTGTGAGTCAGCTGACTAAGGATGAAGATAAACCAGTCTCAAAGCAAACACTTAGAGACTGTAATTTGTAATATTAATTATATAATTCTTTCAGCCATATATTTGTTCTTTTTACGATATATTTAGAGTCTATGATTTGCAATGTTTATTATACAATTATTTCAACCGTAGATTTGTTATTTTTAGATATGTTACTCTTACTAATTTTATTATGTTGACTGAAGTCCATAAATGTATTTTTAGCTACGAGTAGGACTGGAGGCTAAATAAAAGAACTCGTCAATCCCAAGTCGTTAAGTAGAAGTGTTGTGTAATGTACGACCCATAAAGACCAAATAGACGTTTCTAGAACACTACAAGAAAAAGCTATAAGGCAGAAATAGGAGCATTAGGGCTTCTTTAAAGATTTGGTAGATCAGGGGTTGTGTTCTAATTAACTTTAATGGAGCATTTAACTCGTTTAAAAAAATATCAATACTAAACTGACTGCCTCGTTGGTCGTGTTGGCTGCAAGTGCGACTGCCGATCGGGAGGTCCCGGGTTCGATTGCCGGGTCGAACACTACAAAATTTTCCTATATAGATTTTCTAGGAGTGGTTTTTGGGGAGGTCTATGTCCAGCAGTGGACTGAGATAGGCTGAAGATGAGTAGTGGTTCTGTCTGGATATGTGCCCGAAGCATGGCAATAGGTTCACCACCTATTCCATAGTGGGACGTAAACGTAACCGGTGAAACGTGGGAGTGTTCTGCCTTCCTTTGCCTACCTCTTCGAGGATTACAGGCGTGAAGTTACGTCATCTATACTAAAAGCTTCCATGAAAGCTTAAAGATTCGTAGACACATCTACGTATAAAATACACACATATGTACGAGTATGTATGTTTCCTTTTTTATTATTTCAATATATTCTTATTGCCAGTATCACTCTTTATTATTCAGAATTATCTGTTATTCAATTGTTATCGCAATATTTTTTGTTCACCAAAGATAATAATAACATTACAAAGTAATTATCTGCGAATAATAGAGTCATGTAAATTTATGTGTCCAAGGTGTGCTAACTGCGAATTAAACAGGTTGCCATTTACAGCGCAAATAGCTCACGTCGTCTAATGTTTAACAGCTTACATTGAAGCTTATTAATAGCGGAATGAGGGGCTGTAAATACGTCAGTGTGAATATATTTATACATCACGACCACTAATTGACATTCACGATACGTTTCGCCGTGGAATCGATAAATATCGGCGCACCGCATATTATGCCACTGACAGATCGAGGTGAACGCAACAACTGTCGCTTTGCGGTCCGATTTACAAGTGGCGACGGGAGCGACAGCGGGTGTGTGACCACTGGCTTTATGTGTAAACACCTTTATTCTAAGCCTTTATTTTTTAATAGATGTATAATATTGTTTGAAGTATGTATTTAAATATTATGTTGTAATAAAGTACTACGAGTGTTTAAATTATTTTTTTAATATACAAAAATTGAATTAAAACGTAAACTATTTCTGATTGTTCAATATTTTATATATATATATACATGTACTAACAAAAATAACAATAAAACATGTTAATAAACCGCTACATCTCCTACGCGTACTCCACGCTGAGAGTATGACATCGGAATGACACCGGTAAATATTCATAATTCATATGCAATTAAACGCCAGCACCATAAAGTATTGCTTGCAACTAAAACATGTGCAAATTACACAGTTCCACTGCCGCCGTCCTGTTCCAGCGTATATGTTAATTTATTAACGCTTTTCGAATTTAGGACCGGCGCGTATATTATCGCGCTCCTACGCCTGTCAAATGAATTGCAATATTCGTAATGAACGCATTGAAGACAAGACTGTGAATAGACAGCTTTAATGACGTGTACAATCTTTTGAGAACAACCGTAATGCGATTATAGTCCTGTTCATTTTAGTTACATATTTATCCTAACTGACGTTAACCGTTTTATTCTCTCAGTACGGTTTGAAATCGGAAATACCTTTGAGAATAATTTCTTGGTTGAATATTCTACGTTTGACCACAAAAATATTTCCCTTATAATATTTTAGATTTTATTCTTTTAAATTTAGAATTGGAACAACATGTTCGGGTTAATTCCATGTTTCTTGCAGATACAGAAAAGATTCTTGACCAGTGATGGAATGAAAAAGTCATGGTCATTCATACAGGTAATGAAAAGACCATATTTAAAAAAAATTATAATCACAGAGTTTTTTTTTTCATAATTCGTTTCTGGGCCACGGTGAAGCCCGTACCTAACTTAAGGCAAGTAGACAAAATTATACTAATGTTTAGAAAGGATTAAGACTTAAGTCCAGTTAATCGTGACACATGGCTGTGCAAATACTTCATATATTAAAATAATATGCAATAAACATTTTCCTTTCCGTTGAACCGGGCACATGGCATGTGGCTTATGTTAATGTCACTGTTGGAGTACATCTTGCGTGACATAACCGGAGTACATGATAGAATTATATTTTGTTTCTTTTAATGTAACATTTATTATTACTTGAACAGTTATCTAAAACTAGCAAGCCAACAGGGGAACGGATGTTTATATGGAACCTTGTTGAATTCTAGAAAAAGATAGATATCTATGTGTGTATTATAAATAATTCAGACAAATTTCAACAATGATACAGTACACTTTTCTATAGCATTTAAATTGTGTTATGACAGCGTGACCAGGATAGTAACCACATACCATAATGAAAGTAAAAAAATCAACCAGTTTTTTTTACGACAAAATGTTATGTAGGTACTGCGCTTAAACAATTTAAATTCCTTCGCTCGTCGCCTGTTGTATTTAACACTATTTTAATAGGTAACAGATGAAAAAATTAAAAGCCGTTGCTAAACAAGAATTTGCTGGAGACACAGATGCTGTCGTGGGCAAAAAGTTAACATGTACGCGCTTTAAGGGTGGATGTACACTATCGCCATGTTCGTTAACTAGTTCTACTTAAAAACACACTTGTAACGTTTTTTTTTCGGTACTCAAACATTTTTTCATCTTAATCGAAATAATTCTCTTTTGTGTCTAAGTTGAATAATAAATTTTATGAGTAATTTTAAAGCGGATTTTGACAAACTGCATATAATGACAAATAAAACTACAGTTCTTTACCAATAATTAATTTAGCTTCATTTATTATCAATGGACATCCGCTTATATTGTATCGTATATGATTATTTTAGTCACGCATATTGGTCGCTTAAAATCATAATTCAACGAGAATGTAGAGTCATATTAACGACGGAACGCTAAAAGTCGTGTACTTATGATAGCCAGTATAAAAAGAGGCACCACGCATGTTCACACATGTTCAGCGTCTAGTAACATGCACCTAATTATCTCTAATTAAACTGTTATAAAATATTCGAAGCGCGCGGAAGAGAAATTCTTACAAGGAGCCAATAGTATAGTTCTTCATATAACATGAGTACAGTTGGTTGTTATAAAAGTATAATTTCCTAGATCTCTTCTTTTTTTATAGAACATGATTTTTAAGAGCATAAACGCTTACGAATTGGTAGAGTAGGTAGTGACTGTAAATAATAATAAAAAACAAAATATATTATTTCAGGGGCACAGCGTATAGGGAAACCAGTTTCTATGTGTATTTACACAATATTTTACGTATGTCAATTTAAAAGTTTCGCCGTTGACCCTGTTTACGTTCAATTCTTTTAGCGTTAAACGAGCTAAATTAATATCAAAATATGGATTTTATTACATGCTCCATTTTCTTGTACCCTTATTAAGAAACTGTAAAGGAAACATTGAAAAGGGTCAATACTTATATAGAGCTTAAAATGAAACGGAACTATTCATTGAAACTATTAATGACCTAGTAAGAAATTAAACTAATTTTTTTGATAGAGTCGGTTTCCATGGCGACAATTAATTTGTGACGATGGCTACAAATATGCATTTTTCAGTGTCCATATTATCGGCTGCCTTTCCGTGTGAATTTCAATTTCAAATATAAGTTTCAGTAATAATAAAAACGAAATTATTTACAGTATTAATGAGAGTTCTTAAACTATTACAGTGAGTAATGTATGTACGTGTAGTTAAGTATTAAGAAAACTTACCACGAACACTACTGTCATTATATAAAAGAATTTATTAATATTTATATAATTGTTTAGTAATACCTAGTAAAGATATAACGTATTAATTTTAATTTAAACCTTCAATAGGGTCGAGGAAAAACAGACGTTAATATAAGCTAAGATGTCAGTCTTAGTAAGGATATAATGTATGTATTTTTATCTAATTGTTCAAGAGGGCCTAGGAAAAATAGACGCTAGGACTTCACAGGAAATTATAACCATTAGAAAGTGTTTACAGACTTAGAAACATTGTTGCATCGACCAACGCGGCGACACGGTGAGAATGTTAACATTTTAACAGATTGTCTCACCAAAAAAGAGATACTACAAGCGATATATTATATAATAATACATCATCATCAACCTCTGGATCTCCACTCCTGGAAATATTCCTTCCCCAATGGGCGCCACTCGTTCCGGTCCTGGGCCTTCCGAATCCAGTAGCTATAACCCCCCAATATGGCAGTCGTAATAATATATACGAATATTATATTGGTATTTATGTACACCATAAACAATTTTAACATTACACTCAAAAATCTCTTTAAAATATTCTATAAGTTTAAAATATACATGTTTGTACATACATATTACGAAAGAACTGAGTCATACTGTATGTAATACAGGCGGGCGGAGCCTAAGAGAAGATTTTTGCTAATTGTTAGCTAATGAAACTAATTTTTTTTTCTAATAAATAGTTATTATAATAGTACTATTATATTAGTTATTATAATAATGGATATTATAATAGTTATTATAATAAATAGTTATTATAATAGTACTATTATAATAGTTATTATAATAATGGTTATTATAATAGTTATTATAATAAATAGTTATTATAATAGTACTATTCAGTTGGATTCAGCTTTTGCAGTCCATTAGATTTTTTCCTCAAAATGTAAATAAATAAATCAAACTTTATTTCAGACGTACCTATAGCTTACGTTTTCAAAATTTATGAACCAACTGCACAATAATTACAGTTACCTATATCATTTAAATCCTATGGCTAACCTCACCACTGGTTTTAAAAGGAGAGGTCAAGTCCAGCGGCAGTTGTCTTAAGGATTCCATTACACTGCCAATATTATGCAATTACTGACATAATAGAAATAATCGGGAAATATGTACCTACCTCTGTTGTACAGCTATGTTAGGTATTCCTAGTATTTGTAAGACAACTTCTGACACTAACTCGTTAATAGGTATAATAGCAGCGCAATTACTAGTCTGCAAAACCTAACATTACTATAGTTGTGGAAGTCATTGGAATCAATAAAAGAAGCACGTTCCTTACTTTTTACAACTCGCATTGCTAACTAACATTTTAAGGGTATATTCACACAGGGCACACAACAGCTGGTTGAGAAAAAAGTGCATGTACGTTAATATTCCCCATTCGTAGCTCGAAGTGCTATCAAAAAGGTCCATATGATAACGAAGCGTTTCAAAACATCCTGTCTAGCCAATATAAATTAACTTGTAAGGCATAAAAAGTTCAAGCAATATCGACCTTTATGTGAAACCAACACCGGTCATAAACGTGTGACAGTTTCAGCTAATTTTAGATAGAGAAATGTCGACCGCTATTGATTATGGGGCATAAAAATCCATATTAGAGATCACAGCAATTCCAACTGGTTCGTGGCATGTATAATTGGAACAAAAAGCGGAATAGTCCCGGCATACTGCGGCGGCGATAGAATGTACGGACATGCAATAATGCGCGCTTTCCGCACGATAAAACCGGACATCGGACATTTTATGAACTGAACGATGAAGTTTAATAATATAATGATTTAAAAGCACTTTCAGTTTATAAAGGTGTACGGTAAATATGTTTACGATTTTCAATTTACAGTACGTCAATAAAGATATTGAATTGCATGTGATAGTGGAGAATATTAAATGGATTTTATTTGATCTTTATTTTGAAATGTGTATGCATTTTGTGTCAATAATATTTATGACTGCCTCGTTTGTCGAATGGTTGCAATCGCCACTGCTGATCAAGGGATTCTGGGTGCAATCTCCGGTCGGGCAATATTATTGGGCTTTTCATACGCGAGATTTCTAGTAGGACTCGTAGCTCAGAATCTGGATTTGTAGCCGATGAAACGTATAACATAATTCATGAATCGTGTGAGTGTGCTACACTCCCCTGCCTACACCACAGGGAACCACAGGCATAATGTTATGTTATGTTAATATTTATGGCTGCT
>DWMG01001084.1:0-16304 GCA_018244855.1 Elbella merops
CTATTGCCATACACCGGGCACACATCCAGACTCCGAGTCACTACTAGAAATTCTAAATTAGAAAAATCCAATAGTACGCGAATCGGGATTTGAACCCAGGACCTCCCGATCGGCAGCCGCGCTTTCAACCACTCGAGTAACGAGACAGTAAATAACCTGTTTTATATTTTGGACTAGTTGCATTTTATATGTATCTAATATTCATTTAAATTTATATGTAAACAGTTCTTATTAACGGTTAGCAGAATATTCGCAACTTTCACCGGGTGAAATTGCCTCCGTATAATTAGTGGGTAGCATTTAAAAAACAGATGAAACTAGAACATACGTGACTGACAAAGATTCGTAGATTATTTAAATATTGTAACTGTTAAAATAAAAAGTGCATAATTACAATGTATTTACTTCTATATCGTTATTTCACGTGTTATTTTTTAAAATTGTGTAATATGATTTAACATTGAAATTGTTGAGTATTCGTCCATTTCACAGAAACAAAATTTTGTCTTTAATCTGTATTGAAAATATTTTATCAATTGAGTGGTCCGAGTGCCAGCCAGTATTAGATTTTTCAATCAGAATATTTTTACAGCTTGTCGAATCCAATTTTCTGTAATGAAATTACATTTCAGAATAGATTGGAAAAATTTCAACACTAATTGATTCAGAAATGGTAAGTGTTTATTTCGGCTAAAATATAAAACGTAAAAACAGTAATAATTATTATATATGTATATACATAAATATGGGTAAAATTAGTGATAACTTTCCAATTTTACTAAACGTCCTTAAGTTATGTGAAGACTACCAGCATGCATTAGGACATCACTGAACAATCCTTCATTTTGAGAGGAGACAAAAACTTTGAAGATCAGACTCAGTATCCATTACACTCGTATTCATCTCAATCATTGGCATTTTGCCAATGACTTCAAGTAAAATATAGCTTAGATGAAATCTCAGAAGAAAACAACTTCAAATAGTAATTCAAATTCAAACAATTTCAAATAGTAATTCAGAATAAAGTGTTAGCAAACTTTCAATCGCCGATTAAAACCGGTAAAATACCACTAATAATGGTTCAATTGAAGTTAAAACAATTCTTATACTAACTGACCTTATTCCGAGTTCATTGTGTGCAAGTGAGGCACTTAGAGACGGATGTAAATTGAAGCTAAGTGGCCGACTCCAAACATTGCGCGAAAACCTCGGCCATTGTTCCCCTTCAAAGAACGCATACCGCTGAATTGTTTGGTAATCATCGACATCTAAGTAGTGTATTTTATGTTCCGATACTATTGAAATGCTCAGTAGCCCCGGTATTTATAAAATATGTCGAGAAACACTGAATATTAATCGCTTATTCGTAGTTTCATCAATTCTATTATCTTGATTACTCAAATACACAGTAATGTTTGCGAATGTTTCCGCAGACTTTCTAATAGTTTCTTCGAATTTAACATGATAGATATTTTTACTAGTGCTAAATACTAATGTACAACTTCTATTATTATAATGCCCACCTCTTCTTCTCCCACTCTCCTATCGCCATTAGTAGTTGTCACTATGGCGATTACTGTTTATATACATGCATTTTTCTGTACAAGTCTAAGCAGAATTTTGCAGCAGCATGATTACAAAAAGGACCCCCCCTTTGGAAATCTATTGCAGGGATCTCGGAAGAACGCAGAATTCTACCAGTGACATATCTAAATAGGACGACATATCTTCAAAGGCTGTATCTATTACGAATTGCCATCAACTAGGTACTTACAAGTTCTATTGAGAGGACGTAGCCGTATGTAATCTACTAAAGCCTTCACTGTATCCTCTCGTCTACATACTCGTACATACATTTCGATGTATGTATTTTAATCCTGTAGCATTCAGTAAAGAGGATTATGCTGGTATTACAAATGCAAAGATTTTAGCGGTTTCGCCGTTGCCTGGCTGGTTAAATTTTTTTATTATATGACTGAAGGCAAAACTATACTTGTTGTTAATCTAATGATTTGTTAAAACGATTTAATTACGTATAGTAATGAATATTTATTATTAACGAAATTTTCCTCAACGAAGAATACAATAATATATTTGATAAAAATATATATAGAAATCATAACATTATTCTAAGTCCCACACTTTCAAATTTCTGTTCTCAGCATTGTCCTTAATTTCACTATTCACATTCATAATGCTTTTTGATTCCATTAACTACTTATGATGAGTCATCCATTATGAGGGCTTGCAGGGTGCAATTACTAAAATATATAATAACTAATACAATATTGATAGGCAAATTAAGAAGATGTGAGTTCCAGTGTCAGCCAGACGTCGCTGCAATCGGTGGAAGCTCATGAGGAAGGACCTGGGATAGGTTTGAAACTAGTCGGGCTATCTCCAAAAAACAGACGTGAATTGGGTGGATATATAACCACGTAAAATGTAACAGAAGCAGTGATAGCCTAGTGGTTAAGAATTTAGCCTCTCACTGCAGGGGTGCTTGGTTCAAATCACTTGCTAACGGTGAAGGAAAACATTGTGAGGAAACCTTTATATCTTAGGAATTATAAAAAATAAAAATTCTAAGGTGTGTGAAGTCTGCAAACCCGCACTTGGCCAGCGTGGCAGACTATAACCTTAACCCTCTCAATATGAGAGGAGACCGATATTCCAACAGTGGAATTGTAATGGGTCGATTAAAAAAAAATTAAAAAAAGATGTAACTTGTAAACTGACGTGTTTGAACTTAGTAGAGCGCATCTTCGAATATGATGTCTGACCACGATAGGTCTGTCAAGAGCGTACAACTAAAAAGGCGAGTTTACTCACCCAAGGGTCTGTCTGGGTCATGACGGCGGCTGCAGCACTTGTTACCCATGGCGCGGCCCGCCCGCTACGCCGCGCCAAGCTGCTCCTGGAAATACAAGAGATACATCAATAAGTCTATGAATAGTTATGGACTTAATGGAATTTTAGTTTTGCTTCAATTTTAACGTTATCACAATTTACAGGTATCATTGTGCACCATGCGAGATTTTCTATATTTAAAAAGATTTTATTCTTCCAATGACTATATTAACAAATACATACATATTCGCAAGTTACAATTTTTTAGGAAAACAATGAAACTTAAATCATATACATAAATATCTGAAAATTAAGTACCCAGCGATTCTTAAAAAATATAGATGGGAATTTTCATATTAAGTTCTTTGCTCTAACAATTCGGCTAAATATCGATAAATAAATAAATAAATATAACTGAAACTTAACATTTTGAAAATCAATAAAATTATTAGATCGCAGAGAATTTCCAAAAATAATTGCGCGCTAATTGTTGAATCAGAAGTTGAGTAATTCGAGCGATCAGTACCGTGGTAGAAGCGATCAATATCTGTTACATTTAATTACATTCATCAATGCTTATCGGACTGTGTCCTGTCTTGTATCAACGTATTATCGGCACTTTCCCACGGGCCACGAGATAACGGCCGATACTGGATAGGGAATATCGGGAGCGTAGCATTGATAGGACGACGACTCAAGCAGACAATATTTTGTAAATAACATTTCGTATATTAGAAAGATGAAGAAAAACAACTTCAATTTACACTACACGAAAGGTTGTAGGTTAAATAATAGGATATTAAATAAAAACAACAAAGTTATACCCTTCGAAAGGGCCTATTGCCCGACAATCAATAAATTATTAGGGAAAAATAGTAAAATAAGAGAAAAAAAATTATGTTGTGCAACATCGTGTTCTGTACATGGATAAATGACGGATACATATGGATAATGTTTTACGCATTAAGGCCTATGGCCTATTTAACGGATTAAGGCCACAGTTTAGTATGCTAGCCAAGTGTAAATTTAGCCAGTAACGCATTGGAGAACTAATGACAAAGTGAAAATTGCGATAATGAAGTGTCTCTGCCTCCTGCTGGCTTCTGCGGCCCTAGTTCACGGTTACACCATCAAGGACAATGAGATTCAAACCTCGCGTTTGAGCACAAGTGATGATCTCCTGAACAGTGTTATCAGTGATTGTTTTGATACAGAAACGCCGATGTCATGTCTCAAAGTGAAAGTTCTGTCTTTCCTGGATACGAAGCTCGGTGTGACTTCCGAGTCGGCGCGCGCCTTGGACGAGAAGAATATAGACAGAGTCATCTTTGACCGAGTTGGAAGAGTCCTGAACGCAAATGAGTTCAGGTTCTAATTACCAGAGTTCCTTTTCCAGGGAGCTGAGGTCTCCTACCGGGCTGACAGAGGCTTCGATGTCGACTTCCCCGAAACTGAAGCTGAAAATGGTGAAGGTACAATCGCTACAGAACATTCTTCAACACGTTTTATCTAAAAAAAACTAAATTAAGCTCTTTTCCAGCTCGCGGTATTCTGAAGAAGAAGCTTCTGCTGCCAGTACTTCTCCTTCTTAAGCTTAAGATGAAGGCTCTGATGCCGATCCTCGTAGCTATCATCGGCATCAAAGCGGTCAAAGCGCTCATTCTCAGCAAGCTGGCTATCACTCTGGTCGTCGGATTCCTCGTGTACAACTTGCTTATGAAGAAAGGAGGTATGGAAAACTTCTCTCAAATTAGTAATCAACGTAACTTCACGCCTATAATCCCCGAAGAGGTAGGCAGAGGAATGCAGAACTCTCCCACGTTTCATCGGTTACGTTCATGTCCCAGTATGGGATAGGTGGTGAGCCTATTGCTACGCATCGGGCACATATTAGAAACTGATTACTATTCTGTCGATATATTAATTCCAATCTATTCATCCACTTTTATAGCTTATATTTAATAAATACTAGCAATATTAAAATCTGATTCAGTTGGCGAAAATAGTGAATAAATAACGCTAAACCTCGAAACGTAACTTGAAACTAATGTGAAAGATTTTATTTTTGTTTTACGTGTTAGTTTCGAAAATGAATAAAACTAAAAAAATCATGCGTAGATGTAAATAAAGTGAAAAGAAACATACAGAATATAATTATATTCAGTTCCTAGAAAAACATAAGCAAGGAATTCAATAAACAGGTACTCGTTCTCATGGTAAATATTTATTCCGTCCGACGACATAATCTTGGAAACTACCGGTCAAGAGCTTAATCAAACAATTGTTAACGCAAGGTAAATGTCGACAAGGGCCTAAGTAAAATTATTATGAAAACCGTGCTTCTCATGAACGTTGTGATATCATTAAATTATTTATATGTGGGCGTGACGGTATTTCAAATTATAGGTTTACATCTGTTAAATTTTGAACATTTAAATAGCAGAACATAACAGCACGCCTGTATTTCCCAAAGGGGTAGTAAAAGGAGTATAGTAAACTCCTACGTCTCATCAGTTATGTTTACGTGCCACTATAGAATAGAGGATGAAGGTATTACCATTTATCGGACACAAATCCAGATTCCAGGAATTTCAAGTTAGAAGAACTAAATGAATAATACATGTAGATGATAATACAATATTAAGAAAAAACATGTACAAAGACTACTATACTATATCACACATAGTGAGCTCTATTTATTAGTAGCTCGACAAAAAATTCACGCACGACCTAAAATTAAAACGGCACACATTGCGGGAGACGTCCCCTAGCTGAGCGATGAGGGAGCAGGCGCCGTACATAATAAGGCGGAACGAATAATGGCACGGACTGTTCGAAAAATATGCGTTTATTGAACGACCTAAAATAAAATAACCAACGCTACAACACTCACAGTATGGATTCACTCTTGAATTTAACTTAGATCAGATTTAAAATGAAATAGTGACTTGCGGTACAGCATTCCCAGTACGAATTCACTCATGAAACTAAATAGGATTTAAGGTGTTATGGTGACATAATTATGAAATAATAGTTGCAATTTTGTTTAAAAAAAGAACAGAGCTATGTCAATTGAACAATAGAAAGTAAGTGACAAGAATCATTGGTGAGAGATTGAAGTTTTGATGATGATATAATCAAAACGGGATTAATAAATTATTATCTATTAAAAATATATATGTAAAAGGAATCTAAGTACCACACTTTATTGTTGAAACCATTTGAGAAACAGAAAAAAATAATCAGGCATATAACACTTTCTTAGCATGACATATACTAATGGAAATAAAGTAGACCAAATAGCACAGAAACTCCTAACCCTGAAGTAGTAGCTTTCGATTTTCGGGATAACAGCTCATTACTATACAACAAATTAAGAGCAGCACTCAAGCGTTCCCCTTTCCCGCGGGACGTTGCCAAGACCAGCTCGCCCCTTAAATATTGCGCAGACCGCAGTACTGCGTGCGCCCTGTTAAATTCCTTGCCGTCACCGGTTTTCTGTTTTCAGGAATTTCAAATACCATCGTTAACGGTAGAATATGGATTCTCACCTTATGTAACTCTACCAGATTCCCCAATATTATCGTTTAGGAATGTGTTTCTCACAAGAAAGACAACAATGTACACACATACAAAGAAATATTGCATTTAAAAATAATATTAGCGATATGACCAGGTTAATTAGTGTTTATCGTTTACTTAATCATAACAAATCTATAATTTGGACCATCACTTTGTTGGTATTTTTGGACTTTTTTATCGTTGAAGTAGAATTTAATTAGACGCGACTTGACTCATATCAGTTCGCACCAACGCAAGATTCATGTATATTTTAATCATTTATAATCTTTAAATCCAATTTCCTCGATTATTAAAGGTCTATTAATTTTTTTTAGTAAAAACACATTTAATTTTTTTTAACTTCAAAAATTCCACAACTCACATTATCAACAGCATTACGACTCAATCGTCACAAGAACGTTACGATCACACTTACAATAACAGTATCTATGCACACTAGCGCGATAAGCGAGAAACTTACACAATGGTGTGTTACGTGCCTAAACATTAACGCCGTTTCTTCGTAACACACCAGTTAAACGGAACACATGCATGTAGTGTAGAAATCCAACCGTATTGTGAAGTGAGCCTCGACGGTTATCGGTAATGGCGGCGCGTACGGCATATAAAACTACGTCCGGTGTACGCCACAGTGGATGGACGCTAATGCCACCGTTCAAATGAATGTTGACGCGTTCGATTCGTAGTCGTAATAGAATGCGTGGGAATTTATATCTATACATTTATAATTTTATATATTATTGTCTAATTCAGCGTGGCAGACTATGGCCTTAACCCTCTCAATATGAGAGGAGACCCGTATCCCAACAGTGGAATTATAATGGGTCAATTATTATTATTATTTTATATTATAAATACGGGATAGCTAGAGGCACCGAGTGCCACATATCTCTATCTTTACAGATCTGACGTGCTTCTTGTACATTTTTCACTACATTCATACTCGTACTCCTGCTTCAGAGACTTCTGGCTCATTTGGTCAATATAGGGGTCCTATTGCTTTAGACCAAGAATCACATATATTGACATAGATAAGTTTTGATCTATACCATATTGATCAAATATCTACCCTGTATGGGAATTGGCGTGACGATATATGTATCTAGTATAGTATTAACTAGCGTCACGCAAAAAGGCAGCATCCATCAATGTTCTCGGCCAAATTTAATATTAGTTGACATTCGCAAGTTCGTTGGCCACAAAATGAATCGGTTTTCATAAACTGGCATCTCACCCAAGTAGATATGGTCTACGTGCTCAATCGTCAATGTTATATTCTTGCAACAGACGACTTAAACGGAACACGGACACGGACATGGTGGCGGTAAGCGAGGCTCGACATGTCTCCATCATAAAAATAATAATAACTATTATTATATAATACTTATTATTATATAAGACGTAAAATCACGCCTGTAATCCCTGGAGGCGTACGCAGAAGCGTGTAGTACATACCCTCGTTTCACTAGTTACATTTTATATCTCATAGAATAGATGGTGAGTGCATCACTATTAATTATTATTATTATTAATTTATTTCGACATCTGGGATACCTTATAGTAAAGTATAGTTAGTAATTAATACAAGAGAAATAACCTCTGCCTACCTCTTCGGGGATCACAGGCGGGAAGTAACTTTTTTTTTTCTTTTTTTAGAAATAACATGACAAATAAACTAGACTAAAAGTTAGTCCTTTTGATGTCAATGAATTTGGGAATTCGTAATTAAACTAACAAGTTATAGTCTGAAAACAAAGGAAAAATGCTTGTGCTTCTCAAAAAAATATTTGTCCGAAGTGGAAATCGAATCTACGACCCCAGGCTTAGCATTCAGGGTCAATAACCATTGGACCAATGTGACAGTAAACGTACATATACGTATATACCTTGATTTTAGGTTTTAACGGTAACAATCTACTACAATCATTAAACAACTTTCCATCATTTTTGAAACTTAACTCATTCCTTTACTTGAATGTTATGGAAAAGCACTGAACCATTGTGTGGCCCAACCCCCAACACAGATCCCATGCACCAATGCTTTCACCACGGAACATCACAGCTGTTAATGATGATTGAATTAAAATATATACGTTTTTAAATGGACTCACCGTTGTTTATTTTATTCACATTTTTTAACTCCCTTGCTCTACATTCAGTTCCGAAATTAAAGTGCCGACGGATTTGTGAACTAAATGATTCTCGAAACTGTTCTACGAACTCTTGGCAACCACGAAGCTCATTTTCAATTTTAATTGTATTTCTAGTAAATTTAAAAAGACCAGTTTATTTAAACACCATATTAAAAAACTGACAAACGATTGTTGAGATCATTTGTTTTTAACATTATACTAAGAAATTGATAAATTATTTTAATGTTAGCATATTACATTTTTATTTTTATAGTCAACTAAAAAACTTCCATTATATTGTATTTTAATATTAATAACTGCCATTTGTAACAAATGTTTACGATTGATATATTAAAGAGAAAAAAAAAAAAAAATTACATATTTCTTGAAAAGAAACGTATTTTGAAACGACTATAATATATAGACAGTATATACTCACTATTATTACATCGTCACGCCGAGTCTCCTACGGGGTAGGCAGCGAGCACCGAGGGCCAAATATCTCTCCTCACAAAACTAGCGCACTTTTTTGTATACGTCATTGTCTTTGTACAGACACGCCGGTTTCAAAGACCTCTGACTTCCCCATCAGCTATTGTCTAACCTATTTAGCCAACGTGGGTAAGGTTTGATCTCACCTATCCTGAACCTACCTCGATCTGTGTAGGGAGCTAGCGTGATAATATAATATAATAATATTACCTATATCATCGGCACAACTAACGTATGTATGTTACAGTACTGACACTGAACAAGAAACTTCCTGTTGCCTATCACACAGTCCCCGTATCTACAACACGCAAGTAGTTATTTTGTTCTATCTAGTCGTCTTATTTTACAGGAATGATATTACTTTGTTCTGTAATCAGTGCCTACTACTATGTAATTTTTATTATTATATCATCACGCCAGGTTCTTTACAGGGCAGGCAGAGAACACGACCTACGAAATATCTCCATCCTTATACTGCACTTATATTGATTACAGCTCCCATGCTACACGAATGGTGTGTATATAATTTGTAAAAAATGAGCGTTAAAATATGATATTTCTAAAAACGGTCACATTCCAGACATGACCACAATACCCTCAAACATGATTATGACACCTCTAAAAATATAGCCAAGATAATATATCATCGAGACATAACAAAAATATTAGCAAACATGACAAAGTTACATATAAAACTTTTACAGAAACCTTATTGAAAATAGCATTCACTTGTACCATCAAAACATAGATATTGAAACTCTACTATGTCACTTTGTCAAAAAATAAAATAAGAGAGAAGGAGAAACGATCCCAAGTTGCAATTTGTGAATTATTTTGTGGAGAACGATTCTCACCCTCGCGTTGTTCGAGTCGGCGGATAAATACAAAACTTCATTGTTTTGCACATTGAGGTACGTGTTTCATCGCACGCGAGAAAAAAATCAGAATGTAGTACTTTCGGCCTATTTCACTGCAAGGTTCGTGAAGTAAAAGCCAACATGTACCAAATATAATCGATTATATAGATGAAAGTCCATTAAAATTCATGTTTATTGGTGGAAAACGGGAGTATATAGTTTTTGAGATCAGTACAAAAAAGCAGGCAGAAGCCAACAGAAAAATATGCTTTATTTATACTGCGTATTCATAAGCACTTTGCATTATATAAAATGTGTAATCAATATTCCTTTGGTAAAGAACAACTTAGATCGAATCGGATAACAAATGTTGTAATTCATATATTTATAGCGAGAATGTTCAAAATTGGATTTTATTATAAAATTACCAGCTTTATACTTGAATTATCATACAATGTAAAATTTTATAGACTTTATAATTATTGACATTTCCCAAAAAAAAAATCGCATATCTTTAATCGACTCGTCGTCCGACCCGCCAGCGAGAAGATCGCTTTTCATCTACTTACACCTCAAAACTGCATCCGAGTTTTGTCTTTAACGCGAAAGAAATTAGAGCTAGTATTGCATACGCAATCACATTTCACTTTTTGTTTTAAAACAGTGATAGTATGAGAAGATATTAAACAGGCAAACAAACCATTTTTCAGCGCCGTCGTGCCGACGGACGGGCGGAGGGCAAATGTTTACGTACCGGCTTATCGACAATTTGCCATTATAGATGAGTGCGAACGTATCCATATAATTCTCTAGTAAATTTAAATAAAGAAAGAGGGATTTTCTCAAATCAATCACATGGTCCGTATTACTAATAACATTCAATAGCTGTGAACAGCAGAAATCAGTTGGCGCGAAAAAAGTATGTAGGTACAGAAAATATAGATACCGCAGACAAATCTTTCTTGAAATATTTTACGACCTCCCGAGGCATTTTCATGGTTACTTTTGTTCCTAGAACATTCTTTATTGAAGTAATTTTTCTTTTATTCAAAAATGAAAGCGACCATTTCAATCATCATTATCAGCTCAATACTCAGGATGCGTTATTACGCATCTGTGACAAACTTAGAACATACGTCCATGCTTTTTACAGCACGACTTATGTTTGCTAATTATCATAATCATACATTCTTTTTGCAATACTAATGAATAGTCTTATTAGTTACAATACTAACTGAACGAACACTAAACATATGCATATTCGTGGCAAATGGAAGGTCTCAACGGCAGTTTTCAACTGCTGGTCGCATGTTTGTGACTCTCTACACTTAAAACACTACCAGCTGCTTGTCACAAGGCTGCAGAGGATTAACAAATAAATTTTAAACTTGACAAAGCCTTAAATGCATAATGAATTGAGCGCTCGTTGAAATCTTAATCGCGTTTGAGTTCGCTTTAACGTGATAGTTTGACACTTAATCCGATGAGCCTGTGCACGTTAAAATTTAAAGCCCGTCGCACCGTTTTATCTGTCAACTAGTTTTTGGTATCAGTTACAGATTTATGAAAAATAATAAAATTAACATATTGAAAAGTGAGGAACGTTAATTCTAACACAACAAAATTTTTAAAAGATAAGTTACTGTGATTATGATGAGTTGGATTCATTATTTTTCTTTATCATAAACTTATATATTGTCAAGCCTTTTTCTGTAATTCTAAGCAAAGAACAAGGAAGTCCATCAGCTAGGAGCGTTTCTGTTTTCTGTATTTAAAGGCGTCATACAAGCTTGTTTAGTAAAACCAAGTATTTTTCACCTGGCCTTCTTTTAATTATTAATTTTCCAGCTTAAAATATATTCCTAGTAACTGGAGCACATTGGCCATACTTTCTCATGCCTGCCTGTACTCGAATAACGGAATGTACCATAAAAAAATATTTTATGTACTATAGTCAAGTAAATACTGGTATCACAAACATACAAATATTGCAATCAGTTTTTGCTTTATCAAATAAAAAACCAAAGGCCGCCAATCATAGAAATGCAATTATACGTACAATAGCTTTTAAAGATCATTTAGATGATTGAGCATATTCATAAAGCATACTACAGTATACTACGGTATGTAATGATTAGAATATTGTGTGTATTTACTATTACATTTAATACCAGTAAAAAATTACGACCATGCATATTACTTGACTGTAGATGTAATTAAACTTTCAATTGTAAATATAAAAACAACAAAAATTGAGAAAACGTATTTAATGAACGCACCAAAGGATGTTGTTTCAATTAAGTCTATATTCTAAATTAAAACTAACGAAGCACCTCACAAAATCCGTGATCTCCGACAAATTTTACTTCCATCGGTAAACAAGTCAGTACTTTAAGCTACAAGGGGCGAAATTTTCAAACATTCGAATTGAGGATCTCTCGAGCCGAATTCAGGAAGACGAAAGTGAAGGCGGTGGGGTGAGGGACGGGACGCCCCAACCACCTGTTGCAACCAATCAATAACACCACCAACCCGACGCAGTTCCTGAACCCTCACGAACCTCAAGGTTCGCTCGGAACTGGCAAACGGCTTTAAAATTACCAAGAATATTACACTAACAAGGTAAACATCCCTTATATTTCTAAATAGAAATATAAGACTGACATAATAACGAAATCATAATAATATATAGGTATAAAGAGAACAAAAGCAGTAAGAATTTATTGATCTATAATTCTCTTATTCATCTATACCTTAAGTTCAAACCTAGATGAATAAGGGCTTTAAAAAACAATGTAATAAAAATCGCGGAACTAAATCCGTATTCCGAAAATTACAACCGATAAATTCAAGCGTGCAATATAAGGATTTAGTCAAAGCCTGTTCAAACACCAGCCATAGATAAGGGAATAATCAATACGCATACATTGAACGAATGCCTAAAACATTACTATAGGAATTCGGAGAACGGCTAGCGGTGGAAATATGAACGACAGTAAATAATAGAGTTCAGGTTTTTTATTGCGATGTAGATATGTAATATGGAACAATGTTAAGTAAAACGTAACTTGTCATTGGAAATTGGTCTGTAGCGCATTTGCGGTACCCGGTCAATAACCTGGCTGGCTAGACGCAGTCTTGAACTTGAACCACAAAACAAATGCGGAAGCAGTTATATTGTTACTTTCAAACCATGTTGCACAGTTTAGACATATATCGTCTAACATAGATACGGTTTTAAATTAAGATGATGTTATTCTTTTAAATCGTGTTAGAATTTTTATTTAAATTGGAAAAAACTTAAATATACAATGAGGTTGGATATTTATAAGGAAATAAATACCTAATACAAAATAATACAAAGTGCTGGTGATGCTTATTTACAAAGACGAAAGATACAGTGATTAATATAGATTATATGATAGATAGATAACCACACGATCGTCATGTATTATCTATCGTAACATCATACAAGACAGGTAACAAACCGCAAATGGAGGAAGTTACTGTAACTTAAGTAGGGTTGATACTCAACAACTGTTGTGCGGGTGACAATCAAGCGGAATGAAATAATCGAGTCTAATGAGTACGTACTGTTCCATTCATGATACGTGGTACAGTAAATGAGATTTGTTAGAGTTTATAGATGCAGTGTAGTTGTTCAGTCTCTAAGCGTCGTTTCTATTGAACTTGACAATGATTTGTATTTGGAGGACGTAGGAAATGCGTCGCGCGCAGCTGCGGCCCGGACAATGGCTGGGTAGCTCTGAATGTTGTGATTAAAGCACTCGTTGACTTCACGGGAGCTTTCTATGAAATACTTCGCTTAAATAAGGGCGTATAGCTGGTTCATGAATGTGAGTTGTAATAATAAATGCTCAACTTTAATTAAATCTTTAGAATTTTAATCAAATGCGATTCTACGATTTGACTCCTGAATAAAATTAATGCCTTGAGACTTGGCTAGTACATATTTTATTACAGGTGAAATAGACCAAAATATATAATTAAAGCCGAAAAGGACTAATAAACCAGGATAGCCAGATCATGATATTTATAAAAAAGGCATGTGCACGGTGCTCATTGTTGCACGGTGCAATAACGAATTTTAAAAAAAGACGGAATTAATGTTCATCGAACCTAACCAAGTTAGAAGGGATAATTTCGAGGTTTCCAACCTTTCCATTTGTAACAGACAGAAAGTACAAACAAATTCACAAGTAATTTAACTTTTCAAGACAGCATTGTTTTCCAAGACGAAAGAGAATTCAGTAGCTGAAAGTGTGCTTTATACTATGAAAATTCCAAGAGCAAACAAACAATTATAAGAAAACATGGATTCTGAAACTAAACTAGTTCTAATGACCACTATTCCAATTTAAAAGTTCATAAACTATTTACTTAAAAATACATGACAAAGCCAAGGATAACATAACAAAAACAATGCAATTTTGTCAGACGTTAAAAATGTAATTCAATGATTAGATAAGATTCTTAACCGTATCGATAACATAAGATCGAAATAACAAGGAAATTCTCCTTTTAACGGAAACAAATTATATTCAAATAATCAACATTACTTCCTCGATGAGGAAAACGCCATATGAACTGTGGCGCATAACATAAATCATCAAGTAATACATAATTAGATAATAAGGTAATAACATTATCATTATTACGTATATAATAGGCATACATAATTACGATAGGTGACCGTGAAATCGGTACAGCTAATGAGCACACAATAAATTAGGAAGACTCTAAAGCAACAAGCATCACTGATTATGCAGGAAACGTAGACGTACAAGTGTTTGATATTGCGATTATAATAAACCTTATTAAAACTCAATACACGAGCTGACGGTACACTGACTCGGTGTTACGAGACGTCTTCCACCGGAAACGGTTGCTATGGGAACTTTGTTGAAGCTTACATCGGTTGGGGACTCCATGTGTCCATTCGACACGAATTCACTATACCCGAAACTATATTAATGCATGGAATAATTAATATCCATTGTTTTACACTTTAGCCGCATTTATTACAAAAATACACAAGGAATTGTAAAGTCGATATTATTATATTGATAGAATAACATAATTATGTATCAAATCTACGATATAATTATTATCGTATTTAAAACCATTTCTTAATATCTAGACGGTACTTTTACGTCAAGGAAAAATTAACTTCGTGTAGTTTCCATGAGTATAATTACACAAGCGAATACCACTTCAATTCACAACCCACCGCAAATTATGTCCCGTACAAACAAACGGGGTATTCCATATCCCGTCCTAAATCTCCATTCCCCCAAGACGAAAATATCCCAAGCGTTCGCTTTAACCCTCTCCATTTGCGCAATATCCGCTGACCGCTTGGACACGCACTTTAGGATACCTTTAGAGATGCCGGCTGATACGAGAGCGTGTTACCAAATATTGCGGTTTATTACTTTGTTTCACGGCTATCGTAGTTATATTAAATAGAAAAATAGCAGGAACTCCAGTATCTAAAAATATGATACTACAGCTGTTAAGATCTCAGCAGCTAATTTTCTGAAGTAATATCCACCAAAAATAAATGAGAACTATAATCAAAGTGAAGGAGGAAATCTTTCGTCATTATTAAATTTATAGTTAACATAAATAGTTCATGAAGAGAACTCTAAATATTAAACCTGTACCATTATTGCAAAAAGATATAAGTTGAAATATTGGTAGCGAAGTTTATTAACGCCTGATACCAATCTTTTTTATTCTATGCAAATTACAAGGAAGTGTTTATTTTATTTCACTAAGTACATCGTTTATTTTGTTTCCTAGTGCCTTTTCTATGTATGGAATCGGTACCGTTAGCAGAATAGCACTACTTCTGTTTTATTACACATTGATATATGATATTTTTTGCCTTTCATTTCGTCATATCTGGTGAGTGAACACAAGTTTCATTTTGTCTTTAAGGAAAATTTCAGCCTTACCTGTTAGGTTTTCATATTACTCTCTTATGATTTCATATAGCAATCAAATATGTGAATACTTATATACGAATCTCCCTGAACTTCTTTCGAAAATGCATGTGTACTCTCATATTTTATGAACATTTGTCTACAACTGAAAATAGCTCCACCTATGGCGCCTCAGACAATGACTTTTTGTTGTCGTGTTCCAGCGTATCGGGGATCACGGATGGATGAACACAACACCCCTCTTTATCGTCATGCAAATTTCAATTGTTCGTACTGGATTCTGCAGAAATCGTTCGACGAATACATCTCTTTAGTCGTATTTCTTGGACTAACAATGATGTCTTGAAAAGTTAAATTGCTTGTGGATTTATTTGGAGAGTGCATTCCAAGGTCTTTATAAAATTGATACAATATTGCGAGTC
>DWMG01001085.1:0-16290 GCA_018244855.1 Elbella merops
TATAAAAGCTTTCTCGCTGTTCTGCTTTTGTCATGATGGAGAGTTGAAAATATTTCACAGCTACATCTCTTATAATTATATATGTGAAGCAAGATTATTAAGGAATAATACATACGACACTGTAAACACACATACGCACACATACATATACTACACATACACTTACGGTCACAAATACATACAGAGGTGTGAGAATTATTACAATATAGAAATCGACAAAGTAGAATGATTAATTTGAGCCGTAAGGGAATAATAAAATCTGAGGATAACTCATATACGGCCGCCGATCTCGGATTAGGAAAAGTCTACGCTATGGTGACTAAACGGTTGATAAAGATTAGTTTGCTTCCATAATTTTGCACTTAGCCAAAGCAAAATCATTAGGTCGTCACACAAATATATCTCGAAACATCACACCAATAATCCGCGCAGAGATGGGCAGTGGAGTCTAGCACATGTCCACATTTCACCAGTCACGTTTATGTTCAGCAATGGAGTAGGTGAGCCTAACGCTATATACTGGGCCCAACCAACACTCGGAGCCAGTAAAATGAATTTCAAGTTACAAATATTTTTCCTTTGTGGGAATCAACAATAAAATTCCCGGTTTAGCGGTTAGCCACTAACCATTAGACTAACGAGCCAGTCAATAGACAGATATACATAATTTCGCAGATAGGAAATATAATTTGGAAACAACTATTGCGTCCGATTCGTTCCAAAGCGCATTATGTTATCGCGGGCGCCGAATCAGTGAGCACACGAGTTATACCCGCGGGAAGTTCCACCGCGCAACGTTTCAAATTCCGATTCTAAAAACCGTTAAAGGGTTAGTTTGTCACTTACTTTTTATAATTCCGGTACACAATTAATGTTTTTGAAGAGTTTTTTAGCGCTTTTACGAACATTACAAGCGTAAATACTCGTATTTTAATTAGTGTAGTTTTATCCAATTATTTCGGCTTTTTGAATGTGGGTAATTTAATAAAAAATGTCTTCTCTTGAGCCTCCATTAATAATGGTGTTAGTCAAATTAAATTAGAATATAAAAATAATACGTTGTTAGTAGTAGCGTACGTGTATGAAGAGAGTAATGAATGTAGTAGAAATTTCAAATCTGTAAGAGTAGAGATAGGTTGGCATTTGGGAATGTCTTTCCACCCTGTGATCATATAATGGTAATGTAAGGTAATTTAAGAAAATCTACAATTTCTCGAGATTTCTGATAGGTACTTCACTAAAAAGTGATCAACTCAAATTAAACTATCCAATACATAAAACTTGCAGATTAACGTAATGTCTTAACATTAATACATTAAATCTCTATTCCAAGTGCATGTAATATAACTGGTAAAACATCTTCTTTCAGAGAAATATGGGTGATGTTATGTTAACTTTAATAAATTTCAAGTGGCCAGATATTCCACATTTAAAATTTAATTCCATTCCATTTTTAAATTTAAATTTCGACCCATTCTATTTTTGAATATTCTAGATATTTCGCGCGCTTAAAAAGTAACTTCGCCACGTCGCCTTAACCGCTTCACCTGTTAATGGCTTATGGAGTTTCGGATCAAGTAAAATCCGAGTGTGGATCCGTCGATGCGTTAATGCCGATATCCGACTAATGTTACCATTTCATTTTATTTCATTTCTCAAAATACAATAATTTAAGGAGAATAAAGACGTGTTTTGTATCGTTATTTTTTTATATGATTAATATACGATACGATACAACTATCGTATCATCGCTTGTGGCGCCATTAGAAACTTGTATAGAGTATACATAGCTATTTGTATAACTTATATGAATTACAAGTTAACTTATATGAGTTACAAGCAAGTTGAGGACCGCATAGAACAGCTTCTTGTATCACCCTTGCTGCTGGCCGTCAGCGGCCAGGGCATTTTGCCACCGAATTATCGACGTACATTTTTCCACCCCGCTGTAGGGGTTGTTTAAAACGAGATTGGCCCGGTGTTTAATATTTATGAGTTCGCAAAATGTATCAGCGTGCGGTTTGTTTAATAACATTGTTTTTAAGCGACAATTTGTCGGCGAACGAAACCCTTTAGGCGAAGAAGGGAACTGCTAAGGTTGGCATATTTTCTTATTATTTTTACCTATGAAAATAATTTACGAAATTCATAGTAATTGCATTACCTTGGACGGTTATATTGCCGCATGATATTTTATACTATAACATATGACATAATATTTTATACTATGTGGAATTTTTTCTTCTGTAATGAACTAGATATAACCATTTGTTTTCGTTATTATGTTTTATTTTATTATGACACTATAAACTGAAAATGTTGTTTATACTATATGAATTAAGAAACCCCTATACAATTTTCCCCTTTAAATTTAATTTTCATTTCCAATTAGCGTGTTGACATATGTAAATGATATGAGTCAACAAGATACTGTAACTAATGATGGCTTTATATTTACACTGAAATGCATTTGAGTGTTATCTGTTAAATACTGCTACGATGGACACATGTATTTTAGATAAACGAGAATAAATTCAATTAATCACTAATCACGAACCATAAAGATCAGAAATGTTGGCGATAAATAAACTAATATCCAAATCACTTTTGACTTTAAATGAAAATGTAATTTTTGCTAAACTCTCATTGCATTTTCTTCAAACTGGCAACCCTAGCGCACGCATATATTCACTAAAATACGAATCACTGGTGACTTTACATGAAACTGAAATGTTTGCTAGTTCTCATTGCATTTTGTTTACGCTCGCAGCCCTACCGCGCGCAGCGGCTAAACAGCAGCGGGCCGCGCAAACCTCGTTACAGCGTCATCTTCGCGACGATCTTCGCTAACTCACTCGCCCCCACACCGCCGATGGACCGTGTATTTACGGAATATTAACTGCAGCTAACACTCCATTGGGTCTCCCTAATTTATATATTTTTATAGTAACACCTAAAATCTATTGTCATTGTACAGCGGACTAATGCCTAATTGTAATTATACTGACGTACCTGACGGAGCCTATTGCCATACACCGGGCACAATTCCAGACTCCAAGTCACTACTAGAAATTGTAAATTTGAAAAATCCAACAGCTCCCGACCCGGAATTTGAATTTTACTAACATAACATAATATCTCTACTCTATTTTACCAAAAAAGTAGGCTGCGGTGTGTAGTGCTCCCAAATTTCACTGACTATTTTATATCATAAAATTCATACTCTGGACTACCTACTACTGAGCCCAACAATACTTTACAGTACACAGGGACAGTAGGTACACAGGGACAAACCATAGTTCAGCGTTTGCGTTTGTAACCACTAGACATACGAGTCAGTCAATTTTATTGTGACACTGATATAACAATGACCGTTGACTATATCAATTAAGTCTAAATAAGGTAGGTAGTTTATAATAATGGAAATGTATGTACAACATTCTTCTGCCCACCTCTGCGGGGATTCCATGCGCGGTGTTACGTATTACAAAAACCAAAACTATCAAGTGTCCAAATATTCTAAACACTAATAAAATGGCCCTGTATCAATACCAGAGTTTACCCAAAAGCTGTGTGTTGCTCGCAGCCAGATTTGCATTTCAATCTCCTCTCGCCCGAGGCCACAAAGCCGTGATTGTGACAGATAGGATCGGACGGAAATATTCACTTTTAATAGCCTTTCCAGCAGCCTAGCTGTTTTATATGTACAGAGAAACAAAAACACCATTTTTTATTATTGATGCTGTAGATATAAAAGTATTCCGGCGATAATTTAGTTAGGATTTTGGATTCCCATTGCATGGGTCTGGGTTCGAATCGCGATTTATACATTGGCGTAAAGTAATACTGAGTTACAGATTCTAACAATAAAAATACCTGCCTACATTAGTGAAGGGATTCGTCGTGAGGAATAAAGACACCTTAGAGTTCTTTATTATATTTGTGAAGTTACCTGCAATTCAATTAATCCGCTCCACCCATTTGCCACTTGGTCAGCAAAGTGGACCATAGATTCAGCTAGCTAACACGTGTCATTTAGAGATGAAATTTAGGACTAAAAAGGGAATAATGGTAATGATGAGGAAAGGAAGGTGATGATGATGGAACTTACTGACGATATCTATGGTATGTGACAATATCAGTACTAATTGCGCGAATGTATGAAGTAAAAAATAAAAAAAAGCATTTCAAATATTAAATGATAAAAACATTTATTATCAAATTGCAGTGTTTCCAGCTGATGTGATGCATACTTAATAAGAAACTAAGGAATTCTAGTCTACGGTATTAATTTCATTCTATCACGCCAGGTCCAATACGGAATAAGCAGAGCGCACTAAGTGCCAATATCCACATCCTTACTACATTGACCTGTTTGTTCTACATTCCTCACAGGACTTCTATATAAAATACAGTTTCATTTTAAAAAGTTTTCTGATAATAACTGTACAGAAAATAATTGTAAAATAAAACAATTCTCCATTTCAAAAACAGCACACACCTAAACGTCTTTTCCGTTTCAGCGGAGCGCGAGAGATCATATTTCATAACTTAATGAAATGCGTTTGGTTTACTCGTAATGCTGTGTACGCACTGGGCGAGCTAAACGTCACTGTTGAAGAGGTAGAGGCAAACGTTATATGTGTTTGTAAAATGTACAGACCCTCTAAGAATAGTCGAAGACTTATGCACAAGAAGGTCGACTTTCAATAATATTATTATATCGTCAAGTCAGAATCTTTACGAGGTAGGCAGAGAACAAAATTCTATATATCTTGTTATACCTACAGATCTGACGTGCTCCTTTTACATTCATCAATATTTTCAGTCACACATCCTGGTTATACTAGTAAATATATGTAGATATAAAAATGTACTGTCTCTTCAGATCTTAAGCTTATTTTTAAATATCCTTTTGATATTTTTTGAAAATATAATTAATTTTCATAGAATTAATAGTTAGATATATGTACATATATTTAATCATAATAACACAATATTAATGATAAATGTAATGTGAAAAATATACTTTTAGTTTTTTCGGCGCCATATTTAATCGCCGCGTCCATTTTGTACAGTGCGTAATCGGCCGTCCATTAGCGGATGACGTTGGAACCGCATCAATCATAGGCCAGCCAATTCATTACCGCCACTCGGCGCAGATTGTGCGGAACCCTATTATTATCTACGTGTGATATTTTATAATTTTTGCTATTCGGATTGTGTGTAATCCTCTTAATGAGAAACAGCACCAATTTTTCACTAACTTCAACATTTTATAATTTATAACTTATTACGGACATTAGTGTGGTTTCGTCAGAATATCATCGTAATTGTCAGCCTGTCTTCGTCCACTGCTGGACTTGGGCAATCTTAAGGCAATTCTCCACGGAGTCCACATGCTGGACATGCATGTGGTACAATATGTGTTTTGAGTTTTTATGATAATAATGTTAAGGACTTGCATAGATAACAGTGCAGTTTATTCTAATGTTGGTCCAGAGTTAAGATTTGGCACACCAAGACAAAATGCAATATTTGCTCAGCTCGGCCCACTCCACTGCGGACACCCGTCGGCATATGTGACAGCTCGTGACGTCACTGGCAATCTAGTAAATTGTTGTGTGGACATAGGAATGCATGGAGTGGCTTAAAAATAAAATTATTTATAAACAAATTTAATAGGTATAAAAAATCTTGAAGGAAATATGATAAGATCAAAATACTAATAACAATTCATTTTTCATCGTTATAGTTATTAATAAATCTTATTAGGTAAGCACTGGTAGAACCACAACTACAAATTAGAGCCAATTACCACCATAGATGGCATTCGTATATTGCAATTCGAGCAAACGTACTCTTAAATTTTTCTTTATTATTAATAATCTTTCTAAGTGCTATAATCAAAGCCCTCTATTGTAGTAAACAATTATTCCTTGTGCGCTAATATAGGCTCCTTGATTGAAGTACGTAAGTTAGTAAGGAGCCTAATTTTGAAAACGCAATCTTTTTATTTTTCCCATCCACTGTTGGACACGTATCTTCTCTTAGAAGGAGAGGGTTGACTAATCACTTTACTTTAGTACTAAATAAAATGTAACGTATACTTTTTGTTTAATACTGTAATATTGATGTAAGTCCAATTTTAAAATGTCCCTCTTCCAGTATTCTTATAACGGTATCCATTCCATACGCTGAGTTGCGAGCATGTCTCCCGCTGTCCGATGATATTCCGACGCAACTTAATCATGTTAGTCTGTTTTTGTTCAGCTATTATAAAATAGCTGAATGTATATATTATATGTTAAAACATACGCTTTAACATATGTTATATACATTCATATATATGAAAATATATTCATACATATAGTATAAAGCATAAGTTTTAACATATGATAGCTATATACATTTGGATATATAATATTTTTCTTTTCAACCCCTACTGTCTATTAACATATATAATATCGACTATTCATTTTAATGTAAGTAGGAAGTAGCCACTAAAATTTGTACCTGGCGTACGACAATAAGTACACCAACTAGCACATACAAAAGAGCTTATAACAATTGGTCAAAAGTGAGAGTACTACACCCCTCTGTCTACCTCTTCTGAAAAAAAGCGTGATGTTATATTAGGAAAAAAAGTGATAGAGAGAAGACGGTGACATGATATGAAGAATTTACCTTCGCATCGGATCTCCAAGGCTCTCCTTTTGGGGACGTTCTTATAATATTGGATTTAACATATCATCATTATTATCAGACCGTCATTGTCCACGGGTGGACATAGGCCTCTACTAGCACGCCACTGATCTCGATCTCCGGCTCTTTGCATAAAGTATATCTCAAATATATCTAAGTAAATTATGTGTATTGCTGTTAGCGAGTTAATAATCCAATGATCAATGCAAAGACATTTAATCACCAAAGTGCCTTATTGTAACTACGTTACGCCCTCTGTTCAGTGCGGGCGGTAAATCTCAATCAAAATGATGCTAACTGCCGGACGCGCCCACACAACTATTCTGGTTGAAAGTGGCGATGTTAAAGCGATATCATTTTTAATTCCATTTAATGTTTTAATTTTCGTTGAATATTAAAGAAAAAGATTTTGATACGTGGAAATTTTATATATCTTTATATAAACATACGGGTACAGTCGCAGATTGAGCCGCACTAAAAATGGTATTAATTGTCCGAACGAAATGTCAAAATTTTGCTTTTCTAACTTTGCTCACTCGTCTGCGTAGAATATTTTATATTAGAATATTTTACAAAATTTTAAAACATTATCATACTTTACCTATGTCATTACCAAATCGTATATAAATAAATCTTATCCATCCTAAACCACTCGGGCGGAACATTGATCGCGGTCACTAATAAACAGTAACGATACAAAACGATAGGTTATATCGCCATAGTGCACCTGAATAGGGCTGCACAAGGGCGGCGACGGGCACATGAAATATGTGACTGGTTCAACAGAGTATACACGACAGGACACTTTAAAATATTAGCGCGAATGCATATTGTGTAGCGAGTGTTATAAGACGTGGTATATTCAGTTATTGACTTATAGAATAAGAATAAGAATGTGGATGAAGCATCTCTGTTCTGGAAGTATTGAGATATTTTGCACTGGGTGTCTTCTGTCTACTCGGTGTGTAACCTGAATTATATAAAAAGAAAAATAAATATTTGCAAATGTAATCTATATAAAATGATCGCTATCAGTAAATACATCATTAACTTTCAGTATTTTCGTTTTATTATATGATTCAAATATCTGTGGCCTGAACTGACGCACTTTTTTATATCATCATCATCATTATCAGCCTACTCCCGTCCACTGCTGGACATAGGCCTGTCCAATGGCACGCTACTGAGTTCGATCTTCAGCTCTTCGCACCCAACCACTGCCAGCCACTTTGCGTATATCGTCACTCCACCTAGCTAGAGAGCGTCCTACACTACGTTTGCCAAGTCGCGGTCTCTTTTTCCCGAACACATCTGCTCCAGCGGCTATCGGTTCTGCGACAAATGTGACCAGCCCACTGCCACTTCAGCTTGCTAATCCTTTGGGCTATGTAGATAACTTTGGTTCTTTGTCGGATCGCCTCGTTTCTGATGCGATACTTCAGGGAGACACCGAGCATAACCCTTTCCATAGCTCGCTGAGCGACCTTAAATTGGTGGACCACTTTTTTGTGTATTCGTGGTTAATTCAATAATGTTGTAACAGCAGTGTAAACAAACTGAGTGTTCTACAAACAACAATATATAATATTAAACTACGTTAATGTATATAAATTAAAGTACGTTAATGAATGTATGTGCATGAATCTAAGATTGCTGCCAGAAGAACTAACCAGCGTTGTAAGAATAGTAAAAACCGAAATAGAAGATAGTCGATGGACAGTGAGAGCGCAGCAAATACTACATAGAAAATACAAGACTAAATTTAAATCAGTTGACAATCTACGACAATGTAAATCATTTTATTATATTTTTTGCTCTGGGACCATAACAAAGGAAAATTGATAAACATTCCGACGAAAATGATTACTTAGAACACAATACATATAAATTTTCCCAGGTAAATTTTCTTAACTCAAGTTGGAAAAATGATTTTTTTACACGAGCGCTGCATATATCTAGTTTTCAGAACTCTACATGGGAACATAAATAACGCGAACCAGTCCACCCTACAATGGAATGTAATATTCAGTTGGCGATAAAACGCGCGGACAGGCGACGAGTGCTGCGGACCGATGTTAGAAGAATGGACTACGTTTTTCCTTATAAATTACATGTATTTTCCCTCACATTACTCAAGAAAATTATAAGGTAATGTTAAAAAAATGTTACATCACGCCTGTAGTTCCCGAAAGCCTGTAATCACGTTTCACAAGTTATATATTGTGTACGCACTAGTTATGATATTATAATATGAACTTTAATAAAAATTCTATATATATCTTAGTATATTTAATATGAACTTCGATAATGGACACAAATTCAAAAACTCTACTAAAGCAGAAACTTAGTAACTAAACATTTTTTCAAAGTAAGCTTAGCTTTAGCAAAATTTTGAGCAAGTGGAATGCCTTACATCTAATACATGCCTTACATATACATATAATTAGTTTCCAATGCTTTTCATTTGAATAAATAAATTTATAATAAAATAAATTTTGAATATATTCAAAGAACACAGTGCCCTCTATTGACGCCGTAAAATACCTACTGAGAGGTACAACAGTTATAATAAGATTATTAATTATACTATGAACACATTATACCAAGAAAAAGTTATGAAAGATATATTAAAAATTTCTTTTTACATCCTTGGTCATATCTTGGCGACAATATGCGAACTCAATCTTACGTAAAAGCCTGCACGTATGCTGAAATGAAATAATATGGTAACACATTCAGGACATATCTCTTTAAGTGATTGCTTGTTCTCTTTTGGAAAATAATGGCCGAGAAAAACGATATAAGCTATCTCGTGTCATAGACAATTGGATACATTTTTAACGTGGTCAAGGTTTATATATGTAGAGCTAAATGTGAAATTCAATTAAATCCACTCTTGAGTGGCAACTCTTGGTCTTGCATATGATTTTAAAACGAAATAATTATACAGGTGCAAACAGATATAAAATATATGTGTACAAGTATTTGAGCATAAGTATTTGGTATGTGTCTGGATGTAAAAAACATTATCTATGAAAGTATAATTTCGTATGTCTTATATGTATTTTATCAACAGTCTGGTTACCAAAACACACGTTTCGCTTAGGTTGGGGTCAGATGGTCGTATGTGGAGCTTTTCTAAGATATTTTTTAGATATTATTAATATAAAGGTCACAAGATAAAAATATAACAAATTTACTATAAAAAAGTATATATATATTTCTTCTCATAGACATAATCAATGTAATGATGAGTACGTAGGGCGGCGCAGAGGGCGGAACCGGAAGAGGGTTGAGGGTTACAGATAATAGGTTGTTGGTTTAACTGGTTGAAACTGTTGCTTTCTTAATGTTAGGTTTGTGAGGTATTGTGTGGATTTAATGAACGTTTATTCATCTATAATGAGCAATTGCTGGTTGTATATGATTTTCAAAAACAGAAGTATAAGAAGACAAAAACAGAAGTTTAAGAAGACAAAAACAGAAGTGTAAGAAGATGTTGTTTTGAGATGCCTTGAGATACTTAACAAGAATGATTTGAATGTAGTATATACCAATATAAGCTGGTACATTCAAATGCAGCGCTTTCGTAGTGCCTATTCCTAGGAATTAATAGAATATTTTAAAGGAGATAAATGAGGACTGACGTTATAATATTATTTACGCCAATGCGAGAGATATGAACATGGTGTAGGATTTTATAATATAAATTATATAATCCTACACCAGTATGGTTTAATAGAAACTGTAATTAATGGTTTTATACTTCGTAGATAGACTCAGTGATAGGGTCTGAAGATGACTTCGGCCTGGAATACACTCTAGACATAAGAGTAATACCTGTTCGTGTGCCTCGGTAGTTATATAAAATAAAATTCCTAGACTACCCTCTAGATCTCCCCAAAGAGATAAGGGATATACCAAATATTCCCCCCCACCTCCACCGTTTACACAAAATATGATCACTAATATTATATTACCTAACCCAATAGCAGCCTAAGGTCATGTCAAATACGGGATAAAACAAATATTGTTAAGCAAATAACTAAAATATCAACATGGCTATTTATGGTAAGCGTTATCAACCTTCTTATTGTCTCACAATTGGAAACGGTCTTTTCTCAGAAAGAGAAAGGTTAAGACCGTTGTCTTCAACGCTGGAATATTGCCGGTTGGCAGACTTCACACGCCTTAGAATATTATGTACAACTTTAAGGTGTACAGGTTTCTTCAGGATGTTTTCCTTAACCATCATAGCAAGTGATATTTACTTTTAAAACTCAACTTGTTTGTTAAACAGTGCGAGTCAGGAACGAGGCTATATAGTATTTCTGAAACCATTACAGAACCTTAGAAAAAGACTGTCATGATAGTTTCAAGTATTTTACTATTCATACAATTTGGAGGTTTTCTATACGATACGTAGTAAAAGGTTACGACGCGCCCGCTACCCAATATGGGAACAGCACCTAGCTCCAATATGGATGTTACATATTTTATCCGCGGCCCTTCGTGCGAAGGGAAATATTTCCATCTCGCGCCGTGAATGACGTCACAGATGTAAAAAGTTCGGAATGAATCTGTTTTTACATGTATTTTTAACTTTGTTGTTATATTACAATGCTTTTTATCGTTATAAACATATGATTTCGTTGTATAAATGTATTACTATATTTATAAAACTAAATTAGATTTCTATTGAGTTCGCTTTTCGCGTTTTTTAACTGGTGGCGTGGTAAATCTTTGAAAAATGCAATCATAAAACTCTTGCCTGTTATTGCACCGCCACGCCAGGTCCGTTATAGGTAAGAATGAGACCACTTAGTGCCAAAAATCTTTTCATTTACATAACTGACATGCTTATTCTATATTTAGCACTCTGTTCACACGCACGCCGGTTTCAGAAACTTTCGACTTCCCATATCTGAGCTATAGAAAATATTTAGGATATTTGGTGGTTCCAGTTATTTTGTATCACCCTCAAATACAATGTTTTATGTAGCCCCGAGCGGATAGGTAATAGGTAGGCGGGGCGATGTTAGCTATACTATGGACATCTCATTTGCCCCGTGAATATGGTAATAGCATATTTCAGGTTAGTGGAGAAACAGCGATTTCGGCTGAGTCCGTTTATACTGTTTATTGTGTTCCCGTAACTAGTTTTGGTCGGTAAAAAACTAAATATAAATATGCTGCAGGGCTTAAAATTATGAAGTTAATATTTGATGCACAAAAATTACATAAATGCTGCTTGTGTTAAACTTGCAGAGTCATTTTTGTGGTGTACCAAATATATATAAACGTATTTATTGATATCAACGCTCGTCACTAGCACTACCGCTAAAAGACTTACCAACTATTTCATGATGAGACGTAAACGTAACTGCCGAAATTTGGACTTGTACTACACTCTTCTGTCTACGCCTTCGGGTATTACAGGCGTGAAAATACGTTTTGTAATATATATGAGACAAACTATCTTAACTGTATCTTGATTAAATTAAAATCTCTCTAAAATAAGTGTATACTCCATTAATAGATGAGTAGATGTGACAACTTTTACTAGCATAGACGAGGCGGAAGATGTTTGTTAGGAGCGTAGCAAATGGAAATATTTTAATTCTGTCTACCCCTCAGGAAAATAAGCCTGAGAATGTATATTAACTGATGAAATAGACTCCAATGAAGTTTTCATTTCAACGCCAAGTTGTAAACTTCGTGGTAGGTATTATTACTATCTATTACCAACTTATGTTGGACTGACCTCTACTTAGAATTTTTCTGTAGTTGACAAGTAAGCAAAAGCTACGGATATAATGGCCTTGGTAATGATTTCTACCATTAAATGTAATATCACATTAATTTCATGTTTCATCATCATCATTATGATCATCATCAATATCAAAATCAAATATCAAAAATCAAATCATCAAAAATATTAGTATAACTTATAATCGATGAATGAATGGATATAAACGATGTACGAAAGGTTTTTTTAATATTTCTTTCATAACAAACAACCCCTAAACTGAAGGTAATATTTGACAAAACGGAAGCGAATTCAATTTATGCACAATCTTACCCTCGACAATATTGAGTTTTGGGGATATCCAAAACCGACTGGACAACGCGGCGATCAATGAGTAAAACAAGTTTCGTTTTATAAGCAATATAATAATAATAACTGCTCTATTGGTTCTATGGAAAGTGCTCATCGCTACTGCACCGGGGGTCGTGGATTCGATTCCCATCCAGATGTGATAACTAGGCGTCATTAACGGTAGATCCATTGGCTTGTATTCCGATCACAGGTCATACTGATACAGGTCCTCTTTCAGAATGAGAAGGGGATGAAAGACCTCAACCAAGAACATTAGAATTTACGCCAATGGTTCTTTTCGCCAGATAACAGTGCTACATATATCCACATCACGCCTCTATATCACCGAAGGGTTGGCAGAGGAGGTGGCAGGACGAGGCAGAGGAGAGTTGCAGAGCTACGTTTGACCAGTTATATTATACGTTCCATGGAATAGATGGTGAGCCTATTGCCATACTTCGGGTACATCCAGACCCCAAGGCACTACATATGTACAATAGGTACATATTGCTCGCTGCTCCTTGGAGAAGTTCCATCGCAATAACATGTATACGAGTTTCCGGCGCGCAGACAAACAAGCAGTTGTTCCGCGGAGCGGGGACTCCGCACACTCTTATGTTCAACCGACTGGATTTACTGCGAGCAGAGAATCATGCTTTGTAGATACGGTATCATTTTGACGGTTTTGCTGGGCGTAGGTTCGATTGTCACCCATTTTTGTGTGATCGACACCAATATTTGTCTTCTGTCTGGTCGAAGAAAATATATCTATGTAAGTACTTATATACCTATTAATATTTATGTATGTAATTCTGGTGATTACAGGCTCTCTTTGACCCTATTTTAGGATCAGGTGGACGTGTGTGAAAATACTTGAAGATAGTTTTTATATGTAAGAGGTACCATTGCTAATATGGTTAATAATATAATCGAAAGATGTAGGTGTTGCATTTCTAAGTACTGCAGTCTTCGAATTTCACTATTAAGAAAATATTTAAAAAGTTCTTCTTAACTGTAGTCTATAATGTGATATAAAAATATATTCAGTGTTAAAGAAAGGATTTAATGAAGAAAAAAAAACATTTCATTTTTTTGGTAATATTTACAACATGAGATTAGATCACAATATGGGCTCTAGTTATTAAAATCCAGGAAGATTACTTGAAATATTGACACTCAAAAATCAGAGACATTTCGACAGCCACATAACTTGCGGGTATTTTATAAGACAACTTATGATTTTCTTACGAGCGGAAGCCACCTCCACGTCACCCACATCCCGTGTTTCCGCAATAACGCGACGTACATTCGGGAGTTATGCAGATTCCACTCGTATTTATTGGCGAACTTCAGCAGATAGCAGCGACACAGCGAATCTGATTCCGTTAGCGATATCGCCGCGATTTATTGACGATATAAATCGTGACGTCAGTTATGGCACGCTCCTTAAATTTTATTTTGTTCTATCACACCGGTTACGTGCTTGTTTGCGCTAGGTATCAAACGTCACTCAATGTCATGAGCTTTTGGGCTCAACGAGACGTGAGAGGGGAAAGGGAGAGGGGGGAGAGGGGCAAATTAATTTATAATTCTTTTGGTTAATATGTTTCCTTATACAATATTGAAACAGATCTCGTACGAACAGATTAGCTCGTTCTATATTTCAAACACAGTGGACTTCTTTGTGCGGTAGTTAGCGAACTTCACTGCGGAGCTGGCGGCTTTCGATTCCCATCCAAGTAAGTGACATAATTTGGTGTAAGTTCTTGTTCAATTTCTGGGTGAAAGATTATCTACGTAAAGATAGGTTAAAAAATTATTTACATGCGTTCTCTTAAGCAAATTGACAGACCGCTTGAGTATGATGATTTCTCCTGGCGGTCACGGAGACATCACTTTTGCACAACGGTTTTTACGTTGCCCATTTGTTATAATGTGGTACATATATGCTATATGTGTCTTAAACTTACGCTTGCATAAAAAGCACGTCAAGTCTAAATATGTGGATAGAGATGTGCTAATTATCTACTGCTAATTATCTAGGTGTCTCTGCCTACCTCGTAAGGGACCTAGCGTGATGATATTTATGTTTGTACGTCTTATTGATTTCGCTTTAAGTATAGAAAATATATAATTGATCAAAATAATTAATGATTCTGAATTTTTTAATTTTTTTGTTATTTGTTGCATAAGGCTTATGAAGTCTACCAATCAGCACTTAACCAGCTGCAGCGTGGCAAACTAAGGCCTTAACCCTTGTCATTCTTGTCAAGAGCAAATCTATGTCAATAGTGGAACGATAAAATCGATAATAATGATGATTAATTAATCAAGATAGCTCTACTGATTTCGTTCATTTTTCTTGATGCACTAGGAACTTAATGAAGGAATATACCTAATAGGTATTCGTTTAGACGTATAATCTAATACAGGTGCAGTATGCAGTACACAGTATACAGTTGCCTGAAATCACACATTAAATGTGACTGTCGAGAAGAATCGGTAAGTATTGTACATGCTTTGTTTGCTAATACCAATTTTCCATGTTCTATTTTAACTCAATTGTGTTTCCATTGTATTATTAATCCTAGTATCGGTAGAGCTCTCGAATAGTTCGATATACGAAAAATTTATGCGCGAAATATTCATATGGATCAGAAGTTAATACTTCTTTTATTTATTTATTTATTATCATATCCTTATATTCTTAATGGAAATTCAAGTTGTCGTGAAATTGTGAATAGAGAGCAGTAATTGAGATGTAGAAATTACTTCTAATCCTGTAATTACGTATTGGTTATATCTTTGAGACAAAAAATACATCAAAAGGTTTTTCTAGGTCGTAATCAAGAAAAATAAATCCATGTAGAAGGTGAAGGAAATTTTTTATGAAAAAAAAATCACCCAACTTTCCGATTTCAATTGATTGTACAACCTTTATGGCTCATTATACTTGAAAATCGGTAGCGGAAAGGCGAGCAAACCCGCCAAATTTGAATTTCCGTACCTCAAATACGAGGGAGATAAAAAAAGCACCGTTCTACTTATCAGAAAGGGATGTGAAATGTTGTTTGGAATGTAAAAATGTGACTGACGATTTCGGCTACTTACATATTTTGCAGCATCAAAAGGAATCGTTCGGTTCGGAATAATTTTCAATTGAAAATACGCTTTGCCGTCAAACGCCTTTTGTGCAATCAATATTCAATGTTGGCAACACTGCGAGTTGAGTAAGAATTTTAAATCAACCACTTCGAATTTCAAATTTATTAAACGACACGATTTTTTTCTACATGTCGAAGTCCTAGAACGCTTCTTATGAACTGGAGAATTTTATTTAAAAGAAAATGTTATTATTAACATTTGAGAGCTTTTATTTCAGTAATGAAACAACTAAAGTATGAGAAATAAGCAACTAAAAATTGCCAAGTAATGCGAGTCCACTTGTGAAACGAAATTAATAACGTTTTAATGAACCCAATATA